>ML789298.1:171952-206922 GCA_009831015.1 Picea engelmannii
TTCCACAAAGCTTCCTGCAATCAAAACAATACTATGCATGCATGCTACTGATCTATTATAGGGTTAGAGATAAAAACATAAATCAAATATCATAGATGAGACTCATGTATGCGGGACGGGAAAAGTATCTTTTTCATTAACTTTAATATAAACCAACTTACAATGATTTCTGAGGCCGGTCACCGTTCCACGATTCTAATCCTGGGCTCTTCCTCTTCTTTTTTGTCCTCCAACTGCTGCTTCTTGAGTTTATCCTAAAGCTTGAGGCAAAGCTAAAGGGTTGGGACAAAACTGGCTTGGCAATTTGGCAGAGTTCCTTTACTATGATTTTCCTCCTTTGAATAGTACCCCTACCCCTTCTTTTATAGGCTAGAAGGAGCTAGGGTTTTTGGCGAACTCTCGGCCATGCATGGCTTGGAGTTCCAGTTAACTGACAAAAAGCCTCGTGTCCCGACGGAAACTTTCCTGATTTTTTGCTTTGTTAGGTACCCGCGAGCTGTTTTGGGCTAGCCCGCGGATGCCCGCGTCCAGTATAAGGACAGCAAGCGGATGCCCGCGCCCAGTGCGAAGTTAGGGCGCGGGTTACTTGGTTTTTAGTGGTTTTTTGAGGAATTGCTCAGCATGGCTTTGGCTAGGAAGAGGCATGAGTAGGCCTGATGCCAGGTAAGCAGGGATAGTGCAATTTAGGGTTATAACAATAGTTCATAGGAAATTCCTTTCATATCCATGTAATCCCAGGCAAATGATTCTTTATGTTCAATCAATAACTTCATCAATCGGCTAGTTTCCATAGAACATAAATCAGGATTGATGTTTAGGGTTTTTCTAGGTTCAATTTCTACAGTGATGCTTTTAGAATTGACTTTAGGAAACAGTTCATATGTTTATGTTTCAACATTTTCTGTTACAGTGTTTGCTGTTACAACTGAATTAACTTGATTTACAACAGATTCAGGGAACATTTCTGGGCTTCTTTCTTCCTAGGGAATAGGATCGAAGATTCCAGTCAATCAATGGTGTGTGTTTTGTATAACAATAGAGGGGTAATAGATAAAGAAATTGATTAACTCATCCTCTGTCTCATCTTTGAAACTTAGGGATTTTCCTATGGTTAACACATGCATAGCACTTTCATCCTCAATGTCCATCCATAAAGAATTTTTGGGTTCCATACTGGGTGTAGCATGAGGATACAGGGTAAGGTTTTTTGTGTCATAACCATTAGAGATGGTCATGGAACTAGATATACAACCAATGAAAGCATCCACTATAGCTAACCATGGTATTCCTAGAATTAGAGGGTGCCCCCCTAGACGGGTTTTGGGTTGCAAAACGACAAAATCAACAGGATACTCCCATGAATCAACTAAGATAACTAGATCATCGATTACTCCTTCTAGTCTGATGGTAGAATGATCAACTAATTCTAAAACAGTAGGAGTAGGTTGGACTTGCATTCTGAGTTGCAACAATTGTGTAGTTTCTAATGGCATAATATTAATTGCTTCCCCTAAGTCAACTAACACATGGGGAATAGATGTCTATCCAATTTTGACAGTGACTATAGGGTTTCCTGGTTTCCATATTTAATAGGTGGGGTTTTTCCTAACATTAGTTCAAACAAATCTCCCACTACATGAACTGTGAGGGGGTCCCTACGTTTTCTTCCAGGTATTTTGATACAAAGATCTCTCACAGTCTTTGAATAAATAGGGACATATCTAATCGCTTGCAATATTGGAATGTTAACATGCAAATTTTGCAATTCTCCTAAGAGATTGAAGGATGGTAATTCCACAGTTTTGGTAATTTCCAGTTTTTCAGAGAATGGGGGTCTGCTAATTCTATAATAGGTTCATCGATTTCTTTTGTAACAACAAATGGTTTTTCCCCTGATTCCTTATCTGAATCTGAAGATGGAGAATCTTCAATTATTGGCTCAATTATTCTCCCTGATCTTAACTTTATTTCGTCACAAGGCATAGGGGTAATAGACAGGGCTAACACATTGTGTATATCTAAGTTCTTAATTGCCTTATTATTTGGGTTTGGGTTAGGTTGCATAGGAATCTAAGGTCATAATGGAGGATTATTCTGTGGGGTATTGGGAGGTAACTGCAACTGTTGTTGCTAATAATGGGGTTGGAACTATTATTGATAGAGGTTCGATTGATGGTTTTGATAGCTAAGATGTTGTTGAGGGCCTCTCCAATATGGGTTCCATTTCCCATGGTAATTCTGTTGTTGGGGCATAGGTAACCATGCATTGGGATCCAGATAAGAAGGGGGGATTGGATTTGGAGGGGGATCATTCATTTGGTCATATGGAAGCTGATTGTTCCAATAATTAAGTGCTGCAAGAGAGAATTGAGAGTTCATACCTTGACCTTGTGGCTGCCATTGTCTTCGCTATGTTATTAGATAGGTAGCCTATGCTTATTCATTATTTGCCTTCATTGATGATTTTACACCTGGTAAGGAAGGACATTTTTCAGTGGCATGATCTAATTCACAAATAAGACATACCTAGACACTGTTCAGTTGGCACTCCATTTTTGGATGTTTGTCTCTGTATTTTAGACAAAAAATGGACAATGCCTGATCAACTTCTTCTTGTTTCTGTTTGATCTGTAGAGTATCAATTTGTGAAGAAAAAGAGTTAATCATTTTTGTTTTGAAACCTTCTAATAGATTTTCTATCTCTACTCTTGTTTCCCCTCCATTAGCTCATTTCTGTACCCTTAAAAAAGTGGTGTCCCTGGTAGCTGATTTATTCTTTGTAGATCCTCGAGAGCATATCTTACAAAGATATACAATGTCTTCATAGGACTCCTTTGATATATCTCCCTTTCTAAGAATATTTAGCATATCTAAACAATCATCTCTAACTCCTTTTAGAAAAATAGTTTTCATAATGTCCTTACTCAAGTCTGGATGTCCTGACCTTTGTATATTATACTGGAGTCGCTCCACAAAATCTTCAAGGGTCTCATCCTCCTTTTGAGACATATTGAACAGTTTCTCTCTTCGTTCCCTCGTTCGACAGTAGTCTTGGTACTTGTTCAGGAAAAGCTGCCTCATTTGTACCCATGTTGAAATATTCTCTCCTCCAAGGCTCATGAACCATCTTAACGCATTTCCCTTCAATGTAGCTGGAAACAATTTAAGCTTCTGTGCAGTGGTATTGTAGTCATATATTCTTCACATAATATCAAATTCAAACAGAAACTCATCTAGATCCTCTATAGATAATCCATGAAAACTTGGTAGAGCTGAGAGAGGTATATTTTTCATAGGAGCCATCCCTCGTGTGGGAATATTAGAAATAGGAAAGACCAGGGTAGAGATTGTATTTTCATCATTTGCATGATCTTTGTTATTTGGTGGAATATCACGGTGGAAATCTTCTTCATTGTCCCCTTGATTTTCCAGATGTTCTCTTTCTCTCCACTCAATATGGACAATGGCCCACTCTTCTTTAGTGACTATCTGTCTGTTGATCTGATAAACCGCTTCTTTTGGATTTTCCCTCTTCCGAACTACACTTCCTTGATCATCAATATTTTCCAGTGTTGCTTGTTGATTTGTTGGTGACAAATATTCAGCTTCATCCCCTGATGAAAATGATGTCTCAAAATGGGGTAATTTTGATGACTGAGGAATATGCCTTCTTGGAGGATTTGAAGGGCGAAAGATAGATCCTAGAGAAGAATCTGCTCTGGCTATAATCTCATCAACAAATGTTGGCCTTCCTAGTGTAGGGTTCATTCCTCCACGTCCTCTGGTACTTGTAGGGTTAGTATTTTTGGGGATACGTCCTCTTGTTCCTCGATTCATGCAGACTATTCATTCCTAAGAAAAGAAAACTTAATGTGCTTACAAGAATCTAAAATTATCTTCCCTGGAAACGGTGCCAAAATGTTGGGCACTTTAATTGTCTAAATAAATATATAATTAAGGTGTTCAATATAAATCGTCAAACCCAGGGAAGTTTTGTTATTGCAAGATAATTGTGCACAATCCATGCTAGATTGATGAAAGCAAACATTAACCAAGTTGCAGTATTAAAAGAAAATAGATTTTTTGAAAACTGAACACTAGCACAAGTTGCTAACACAACTGGAGTTTTAATCTACTGTTGCAGGATTGGAATCATGCTTTCTTAATTGAGATTTAGATTGATGAGTGTATAAGAATCCTGGATTATCTATTTTATTTTAATTTTCTATTTTATTCTTGCAGAAAGGAATTCTGTGCTAATTGTAGAAAATAAATCTACTTTATTTCCAGGAAGTAAATTCACACTTCTAATTACTTTTTGTTGAAAGAAAAGTTTTATCTAGTGTAGAAAGACAATTCTCCAGTAGTATACAACACTTGACTTCTAATTCTCATGAGACACACTGATGCGCATTTGACAGGAAAGGTCTGAACTGTAACAACAATTATGTTCTAAGAATGCTAAACAAGTTATTCACACAAATCAAAGTATCTATTCTAAAAATTGAAACAGAGGGGAGTTTGTGAGGAAGGTAGGCCCTTTCACTCTCACTGAATCCACTTGAAAATAGACTACAGTAGGTTAAATAAACTCAATCCACTTCTTTATTAATTCACCAAAAAGGTTTAGATACAATGTGCTATTCTTCACTCTTTGTTCACAGCTAAAATTTGGTGTATAATGATTACAAAGGATCTGTTATTTAAAGACATAGTTATTTAGTTGAAAACAGACTCAGAAAAGATTTGAGAATCGAAGATTCTCAAGCTGTTCGTATGATATACAAAATCTGTTAAATGATCTTCATCATCAGTGTGAACCAAAACGTGTAACAACCTTGAGGATTAGTCTTCATGATTCGAATTTGCATGAGGGACCAGCTTCCAGGATTGGTGGATATTTGTTGCAGTAGGTGTAGCAGCTTCTAAAAAAGGGTGCACAATTGCTGTAGTCGTGTAACAACATGTAGAGTTGGCGCACAACTGTAACAACCTTGTGTAACAACACCGATCTTTCTTTAAGACTTGGTTGTTCTACACATTTTAATCACTAGTTGAATATTCATGGGTAAAATATGAGAAACACTACCAATCCAACATGTTAAAGAGAATAAAATATAAAATAAAGATTAATGATGCATACCTTGGGAAAAAAGGTCTTAGCAACAATTATTAGGCATTTAGCATAGAACTGGTAAGGTTGAATGAACAAAAGAGATGGTGAAAAAGGGACATTTCTGGGTCCTAACAATTCTCCACTTCGGAAGACACCAAGAGGTGAATGCATGTGTCAAGTTGCTACTATTTTTTTACCATGGTGGTTATCTATGGATAAACCGCCGTATAACAGTTGATCCAATGATGATCAATCAAATCACAGGCTTGAGTATGCAAGGACCTGATCCACAGGATTTCTATCCTGAAAAATCCATGGATTGTTCTCTAGCACAGTGGATCAAGGAAAATTATGGTGATGTCGAGAAGGGCACGTGAGGCTACAAGGTAGATTCTATCCAGAGCAACACAGTGGGCCTCACTTGTCAATTTATTGTAGGGAAGTTAGTATGAAAAAACTGACCCACCCAAGTCACTAGTTTTGTAGTCGACCTCGTAGGGAAGTGCGCAGAAGGACTCCCGATGAACTGGACGAAGTACCTGGTGAACCAATTAGAACTTGACTGCAGAGAAGCCCATGATCAAGGGTACAAATTTCATTTCAGCTGGCTATTTATCCTAATCACTTTTATTTCCTGGGAGATGCTGGAAGGTGCGACCTTCCTGGACATCGAGCCTTTCGAACCATTGGCCATGAAGTTCAATACACTATGGTACTCAAGCGATATGAATAAAAAGTGGCAGTCCAACGCTGTTTTTCATACCTATTACAACCAACTGAATACATCCATCTAGTTTGAGCCTCATGTCACTCTGAACACTCTACATCGATTCAGGCCCTTGATGAAGTTCACCGCAGACCGACATTTTATTTACATCACAATGTGCACTGACAAACAAAAACAACAACTCCAATCCTACTATAAGCTAATAGAGGAGGACTTGGAGGATATCACCAAGGAATGGTCGATATACCTCCTCATTCCAGTAGACCCTGTGGAGATATCCAACGTCGACAGCCCAAAAACTACATAGGATACACCCGAACCTAGCAGGACAAAGAAAACTGAAGAGGTTCAGGATTTAGACAATACATCTATGAAGACTGCTTCAATATCACTAGAGAAAGGAGGTGATGGTGAAGAGTTGAATGATAAAGAGGTTGAACAACAATAGGGTGACGAGGCTGATCCATTGAAGAAGAGGAAAGGTTTTCCTCTGAAACCTTCCTCCTGAAAGAAATCGAAGGCCACCATGACCAAGATGCAGACCGTCCTCACCTCTGATGACTTCGACTTCCTCGTAGCAGCCCTGAACGATGCTTCGCTGGAAATAGAAGAGAAACAAGAAGCAAAGCAAGAGGAGATGTATGATCGAATCGAGACTAAACTTCAAGGGGTACAGTAGGCCCTACAGTCCAGCCACGCAGTCTCCACTGCGCCAGGGGAATCATAATTGGGAGATGATCCAGCTCAACTCTACCACCTAACTAATACATTCGAAGCTCGTCTTTGACGAGCACAATAAGAAACTTTCTCATAGAGAAACTTGAAGTAAAGGAAATGGTCAACAAAGCACTTTGCTCTGTAACAGTCATAGAAGTAAAGGCCGAAGAGCGAGTTCCACAACAAGTAGCGCAACTTGAAGAAGTGATCCAACAACTACAACAATGCATAGCATATTTGGAGCTACACGCAGTACCTGAGACCCCTAAAGATGTAAGAGACCAAAGGGAAGCAACCGCCAGGAGCGTAGTTGAAAGGATCAAGGATCTTACCCTGGAATTTAATAATCTCACTGATCACAGTGCCTTGACATATGAACAAATCACTGAGAGTCCAGAATTAAGAGCACTAGAGTCACAAATCCAAGAGGCAAAGTATCAAGCCGAAAATATGTAGGCACAGTTGAAGTCCATGTTAGTTGAGGAAAGAATGAAGCACTCCCAAGAGAAACACACCACCCAACAAAAAATCCATACTATTGAGAGTAGAGTTATGGAGATAACTCAGAAACTCCAACCTGTGCAAGATAAGGCCTATCAGTTGTTTACAGAGGTAGAAGGCCAAGGAGCAGAGCTAGAGCAGGTTGTCACTACAATAGAACAATGTCTAGAGGGACCTATTAATGATGCAGTCATCCATGAGTTCACTGAAAAGGAGGATGTAGCACAAAAATAGGTTGAAGCAGCTCGAGCCAAGCTCGAGGCATTCGAAGCAGAACTAGTCAGACCAGAGTGACCTGGGACGAGTCACAACTAAGTGTTGGGGGCATGTTGGCCCTTGACCAAGTTTTGGGAGATCCTTGGTCAAGTTGACCTATTTTGGGACTTAGACAACCTGTCAAAGATGGAGCGTAAGAAGAAGAAGAGATCGTGGGATCTTAGCCCCTTTTTGGGTCCTTTTTGGGATTTGGGAATATGTAACAGGAATGGGATGTAGACCCATGGGTTTACCCATGTTTAGTCGTATTTTGTATGCATAAATAGAAGTATAGGCAATGTAAGAAGTAGTTGAATAGTGCAAAAGTGTTGTGCATGTTGGCTAAGTGCTAAGAGTGGGATCTGTGTGATCAAGAAATGTAAGGCTTCATGCATACTGTGTGGGACTTGCAGATCTAAGTGAAAGTCATTGTAAGAGACAGTGGAGGGATTTGTGTTGTAATGGAAGGAAGAAGGATCTAGCAAGCTATGCAGATCTTCTGTCCTATGCAGAGTAAGGTTTTGAGGCTCTGTGCATGTAACCCATTGAAGAAGCTAATAAATAAGAACAGTTGGTGGACGTAGCTCCAGGGTGGGGGTGAACCACGTAAATACTATGTTATTCTCTTCTGTGCGATGTTCTGATGTGTTTATGTGTTATGTGCTAAAGTGCTTTGATATAGATAGATAGATCTATTTATGATTTGTGCTTATGATGAATATGGATACTAGATATAACATCTGTGAACTTTCTTAGTGCTTGAATATGCTAGATCTGATCTAATTCCTTTTCTAAGTGCTTATATACCTTAGATCAGGGTGAATGCTACGATTCTCTGTTTTCTCTGCGGAGTAGGTATTGGTTAGATAATGATGAACTAATGATGCTAGGTGCTCTATTAAGTGTTATAATCACATATCTGTGTCCCAAATAAGGTTGTATACACCTGAGTCCTGCAACCACCCCTACCTCTACCTCGGGTGAGACTTCATCTTCTTCGCAGGTGTTGCCGCAAGGGATGATAGTTAGGGTTTTGTTGGTGCACTGTTGTAGTGTTGAACCCTGGGTCTGCCCCTATGCCAACAATAGGCCTTATCTTGTACGGGTTGGAGTCTCTGAGTTACTTCCATAACTCTGCTCTGAAGAGCATGAATCTGCTGTTGGGCAGTGCATTGTTCTTGAGATCTCTTCATTCTTTCCATAGCTGACAGGAGCTTCAACTGTGCTTGTAGTGTCTTTGCTTGCTTCTTCGCTTCCTGGAGCTGCGACTCTAGTGTCTTTAATTCTAGATTCTCAGCAAGTTGTTCATATGTCAGGGCATTGTAGTCACTTAGCTTCTTACATTCCATAGCAAGGGCATTTAGTCTCTCAACTGCGCTCCAAGCAGTTGCTTCTCTTTGGTACTTCACATCCTATGGGGTCTTGGGCACTGCACGTAGTTCTAAGTCTACAATGCATTGCTGTAGCTGCTGGATCAATTTTCTTCAAGCTGCTTTACTTGCTGTGTAACTCGATCTTATGCCTTGATTTCTATGACTGTCACAGAGTGAAGTGCTCTGTTGACCGCTTCCTTCACTTCATGTTTCTCTGCGAGAAACTGTTCCTTTCCTTGCTACATATGTGCTTTCTCTTCATCGAAATTCTCTTGGTGAGCATGATTTTCTTGTTCTACAGCACTGCGTTTCTTTACAAGTACTCCTTTCACTTGATTCCAAGCTTGGGTGGCTTGTTTGGTTTCTTCTTGTTCTCATCGAAGGTGAGCTTTGAATGTATCAGCTAGACGGTGGAGTTGGGATGGTTCATCTCCCAACTCTAGTGTTCCCAATGGAAGAGGCACAGTGTAGACTGAGTGGCTAGAATGTAGTGTCTGCTGTACCCCTCAGAGTTTGATTTCAATCCTATCATACATTGCTTCTTTCTTGGCCTCTTGTTTTTCTGCTATTTCCAGCGAAGCGTCTTTCAGGGATGCTATGAGGAAGTTGAAGTCGTCAAAGGTTAGGATAGCTTGCATCTTGGTCATGGAGGCTTTTGATTTCTTCTGGGAAGAAGGTTTCAGAGGTGAAACCTTCCTCTTCTTCAGGGGATCAAACTCATCTCCTTGCTTCTTTTCAACTTCTTTGTCATCTAACTCTTCACCATCACCTCCTTTCTATGGTGATATGGAAGCAGTCTTCACAGATGCACTATCTAATCCTTGGACATCTTCGGTCTTTTTTGTCCTACTAGATTTGGGTGTATCCTGCGCAGTTGATGGGCTATCTATGTCAGATATCTTTGTGAGGTTGGCAGGGATAAGGAGGTTAGTAGACCATTCCTTATTAATCTCCTCCAGGTCCTCCTCCGTCAGCTTGGAGTAGGACTGAAGTTGTTTCTTATGTTCATTGGCACGTGCTATAATATAAATGAAATGTCGATCTTCACTGAACTTCATCAAAGGCCAGAACCAGTGTACAATGTTTGGAGTATAGGTATGAAAAACAACATTTGACTGCCACTGATTATTCATATCGTTGGAATACCAAAGTGTACTGAACTCTGTGGCCATCGGCTCAAATGGCTCGATGTTGGGGAAGGTAACACCTTCCATCATCTCCTAGGTGATGAATGCGATAAGGATCAAAAGCCAAATAAAATGGAATTCATACCCTTGATCTTGTGCTTCTCTATAGTCTAGTTCCAACTGATTCACCAGGTACTTCACCCAATTCATCTATAGGCCTTCCATGCACTTCCCTTTGAGGTCGACTACAAAGCCGGTGACTTGGGTAGGTCAGTTCTTTCTTACTAAATTCCCTGCAATCAAATAACAGGAGAGGCGAACTGCACCACTCTGGATAGAAGCTACCTTGTATCCTTGCATCCCCTTCTCAACATCGCCGTAGGTTTCCTTGATCCTCTGTGCTAGAGCGTGATCCATGGTTTTTCCTGGATAAAAATCCAGTGGGTGAGGTCCCTACATACTCAATCTTGTGATCCGATTGATCAACGTTGGATCAATCGTGATACAGAGGTATAGCCACAAATAGCCACCATGGTAACAAGAAAGAAGTAGCTTGACATAGGCATTGACCTCCTGGTGTCTTCCGAAGTGTGGGATCTTCATGAAGTTCAGTAGGGTGGACTACGTGAGGTTATGGGTCCATGTCTGGGGGATTATCTTTGAATTCTTCCCCTTCATTCTGGTCAGGTACTTATGTAGGGCGAGCATGTTATAGATTTTTTGGTCTCCGAGGTTGAAGTCACTAAACTTCAACGCTGCAATCTTGTCTTGGTCTGCTCGAACTGCGTGGATCCCTTTCGGGAGGTTTGCAGTGACCAAGGTGTACTTGAAATATCTGGGCACGCTATCTCAATTTACTTCGCCACTCAGAGGTGGTATGTAGGTGGGTAATATAGTCAGGATCAATTTGGTATTCACAAGATCATCCTTGTGCTTGGTTCACTTTTCATCTGATGGCTGGGATGGTCCGGCTCTGTGAGCAGTCCATGAAGATGTTTGAACTATTCTAGTGGATGAAGCCTATACACCTAAATATAATCCTCTCTCCGACATGACTCTTTCAGTCATCAGGTCGAGGAGTACTTCTGTCACAGATTATTCGACTGGGTTGAGCCCCTTGAACATACACACTCATAATTAATGATATCAGGGTCAATATTAACTTAGACACTGCAATGAAATAGATGGAAAGAGTGTGATGATCACTGTGTAAAATTGACTTAGTCTGTAGGATCAAACTCTCGGTTAGAAAAAGTGTTCTCAGTGCAAGGCACGACGAGATAAATAGGTAACTCGGCAACAGGTCACTTGCAACGGGTATGAAGCCTTCATTAACTTTGTTCTATCTGTTACAACACGGTTTCAATGGTCTGATGGTGAGCTATTTGACCATTAATTCCTTTCTACCTGTTCAGAGCATCGGTCGAACAATTATAATTTTCCAAACGACTATATTGCTTCACCATGGCGAAGTGTCATGTGTCGCTGTTCTGATATCCCGACGAAGCTCCGATTTTGCAAATTTTCCTTCTGCGAGGTTCCTTTTGGAACCTTCTACAACTTTTCGATCTGAGCTCTCTTCTTACTTAGTTTTCTAGCCTTCTTTACAGTGAGCTTCATCTCGGTATTCCTTTTTCCATTCTTATTCTTATCTTCTTTTGACACAATGACTTCACGTTATTGAGATTCTTCCTAATATTCAAGGGTGATCCTTCTTGTTTATCTAGAATAGGTACTTCAATCTTCTGTGGGTCTTCTAGTGTTCTTTCAACTTTGACATCCGAGTCTCTAGTATTAAATAGCTTCGATTTGTTCTTTTGTTCTTCAATCAAGTGTGCAATCCTTCTAGTCATGAATTATTTTAACTATTTCTTCTTCTTCTCTAAAACTTCTTCTTCTTCTCGCCTTCTGGCCTGATCTCTGTCAATCCAAGGGTTTCCTAGTAACATGGTAAATGGTGTGCTTTCCTCAATAAATTTAATAATCTAAAAATCTTCTTCTATCAAAGTTCCATTGACATTCATAGGTATCTGAGCGAGCTTGCCGCATAGAGTTATTAGTTTTCCTCTGAATAATCTTATTCCTCCCAGTGAAGGAATCATAACAGGATTTCCTAAAAGTTCCCAAGTTCTTTTTGTCATAACATTCACCTGTGTTTCCTAATCCAGAACACAGTCAACATCGAAGTCTCCTAATCTTTCTTCAATGCATTCTTTTTCTTTGAATATCGTTGATAAATTGATATGTCGGTTGTCATTCAGGGTTTCTTTCATATGCAACAATACTTTTTCTGATTCTTTCTTGGGTTTTGCCATAATCTTAGTTTTTGGATTTGCCTTAGGGTTTTCTTGTCTCATGTTCATTTCTTCAAGCTTAGAAATCATTCTAGGGAAATCCAATACTTCATGGTCCATATCTTTGCAACAAAAACAACTAGGTCTTCTCCCAGGGAATTCCTTAGCAAGATAACCCGGTCTTCTGCAACTGTAACAGAGGGTTAATCCTCTCTTTCTTTTAAATGATCCCCAACCTTCCCTATACTTTGTGCTAGGATCATAGGAGATAACCTGCAAAAAATTCTTTCTAGGATCCTGCATCCATTTGTTAGTCCAAATATTCTTTCTATGCATAGGAATAACATATCTTTCATTATTCTGATCATATCCACTCATATAAAACCTTCTTTCATCTATTAATTCCCTAGTTTCTAAGCTAGGACAACATCTATTAAACATACCTAGATCCATATTGTTGAAACAAAAAATTTCACTTGTGTTACTTCTACAGAGCACAAATCTCTTAGATCTAAAACTTTTCAATATTCTTACCTTTATCAGAGCATAGATCTTATAGATCTTACCTTTTTTAGTAAAAAAATTCTCACTTCTACCTTTCTCAGAGCACAAAGCTTTCAGATCTTACCTCTTTTCTTCAGATCAGACTTCTTTTCCTCAGCATAGATCTTGTAAAACTAAGTAGAGTATTGCACACTAGGGCAATAGATCTATGCACAAAGCTTTCACAATTTCAGGTCGGATCTTTGCATAAAGCTTCTTCTTTCTCAGTTCCCAACAATCACAATTTCAGGTCCTAGAAACAGAACCATTTCTTGGCACAGGGGCAGACCCAGGGTTCAACACTACAACAACGCACCAAAAAAACCCTAACTACCATCCCTTTCGGAAACATCTGCAAAGTAGATGAAGTCTCACCCAAGGTAGAGGCAGGGGTGGTTGCAAGAATTAGGTGTCTGCAACCTTAGCTAGGACACAAATCTATAATTCTTGTATTTAACAAAGCATTCAACAATAAACATTCATCAATATTTAACCAATATCTACTCCATAGATAAAACAAAGCATCGCAACATTCACCTTGATCTAATGTATTTAAGCACTTAGCATAAGGAATTAGATCAGATCTAGAAGATTCAAGCACTAAGCACATTCACATAGGTCATATCTAGCATTCAAATTCATCATAAGAAAAAAGCATAAACAAATCTATCTTCTCGAGTGCTCCTCCTGATGATGATCCCTGGAGGGATCAAAATGCATTGACTCTTTTGTTTCAACGCAGAGTTCCTTTATTTATTTATTTTTCTCCTGCGTCTTCACAATGTTTAGACAAATATATCTATCTATATATATCAAGAACTTAGAAAATAACACATAAATACACCAACACATCGTACAAAGTAGAGAAACACAACATATACGTGGTTCACCCTGACCCCAGGGCTACGTCCACCAATTCTTCTTCTTTATTAGCTTATTCAATAGGATACATGGACAGAGCCACAAAATCCTTACTCCACATAGGACATGATATCTGCGTAGCTCGATAGATCCTCCTTCCTGTGTTATAGCACAAATCTTTCCACAGTTTGTTACAACCACTTGCATTTAGCTCTGCAAGTTTCTCACAATATGCACAAAGCATTTACAAACCATACTTGCACTTAGCACAACATCACTTAGATGCACTTCTACTTTCTTACATGGCCTATCCTTCTATTTATACATTACAAAATAGGACTAAGCATGGGTAAACCCATGGGACGACATTCCCATACCCGTTACATATTCCCAAATCCCAAAAAGGACCCAAAAAGGGGGCCGAGATCCTACGATCTCTTCGTCTTGCGCTTCGCCTTCGATAGCCTTTGGAAGTCCAAAAATAGGTCAACTATGACCAAGAACCCTCAAAACTTGGTCAAGGGCCAACATATATCTTTCATCACCTGATTGATATTAATCCAGTGTCTCTCGCACTTGGTCCATTTCCCTTGAATTTCTCGGTGTGGTTCCCGAGACATTTGTGCCCAATACTCAGCTGATATTTTTATGCAATCAAGACTTCTTTCGTTTAACACCTGGATTCCATGTTCTTCTTTATCTCGACCCTGTTGGACTGCACCAATGTAGTCGAATCTTTCCATATCTTGTTGCGCCTTTTTGTACCACCACTCCATATCCTTACATGTCACAAGTGCCATGAGGGTGTTGTCCTGAAGCTCAATGATTCTTTTGGTGAATAAGTGCTGCTCATCTGTGAACTTTCTATAGGCCTCCTGGAATTCGCTCCTTAAGTATACCATGGCCTGTGTGGTGTATTTATAGTACTTATACAAGTGACACAAATTTTCAAGTTATTTCACGGCGGTGACCAACTCTTTCTCATCTCTTTTGGCTCTGTCTAAGGTAGCATCTGAGATCACTTTCCCTACGCTGATAAGTTCAGATGTTTTGGAATTTTATGTGTTTATAAAATTTTCCTCTGTAGTGATGAGGATGGAGCTATCCAAAGTGATCCTCCACTTCTTGGTGGTTATATTGATGATAGCCTTCAACCTCCGATCATAGGCGATCAAATATATGTCGTCTACTTCATCCACAGGTTCGAGAATCTGATGACCCCCCCATGTGAGTGTATTCCCTAAGACTAAGGTGGAATACACTTGTTCGAGGAAGGGTTCTTGAAATTCCTCATTATGATCTTAAGGACCCACTTCTATTTTCCGCTCATCGAGATTTTGGGCACCGATTAAAATAGAGGTGTCGGGGAGGGACTCGATTCTTACTTGTTCACTAGTCATTGAAATGCCGATTTACTGATGCAGAGCTCCTTCCTATGGCTCGCCCGACCCCAACTCATCTTTCAGACTGTCCACTTGGGTCTTCGGTGCATCAGGTGTTTTAGTGTCTAAGACACTCTCAGATTCCTTTTCTTTCTGTGGGACCTCCTGGGTTTGGACCTCGGGAATAGGAGATGTCTTCTCAGGTCCCTTTTTTTCTTTGACATGCATCGGGGTCCCAAGATATACTTATGGGCTTTCATCCTTGTCATATATCCTTATAAACTCTCTCAAGGGGTTTGACACGCTTGTTTCCACTGATACCCAGACTGTTTCTAGCTGAGTTGCCACACCCGCCGATGATCCAGCCGGTGGAGTTGTGAATTCAAGGTCATCTAATCTGGTGATTTCATCAATATCTATAAATTTGGGACCACTTGTACTCACTTGGCTTCTCTTTGGGTTATCGACAGGGGATCTTGTCGTTTCTGATAGGTTTGGTTCATCTTGTAGCTGATCAAGCACCCACTGTGCCTGTTCTAACATGATAAGTCCCCTTTCCCGCACGTCCTATGCCAAATGGATATCTCTGCCTTATGTTGGGGATATCAAGGGGGCTTCGGTTACTTTAGATGCTATCCTTTCTTCTCTTTCCCTGAGGGATCCTTGAGCCGATTTTTCAAGGGTTGCCACTTGTTCATCTAGGCTCATGGCTTTGAACCTAGTCATTCTAGGATCGACCATCCTTGCTACAACTTCATCCCAATCTTGATCATTTTTGGTGAAGACCTCATCTTCAAACCTGTCATGGGCATATGGCCAACAGGACGATACTTGCGATGTGTGTTTTAAAACTAGACCCTTTGGGTCATGTTTGTGAAAATGACCAATCTGGAATCAAAACTCCAATTGGATCAACCCTTCCTACTTGGCTTGAGCTGTGTCTTTTACCATGTAGAAATATATATGGAATTCATAAGGTATGAATTCCCGCTTCTTATCTTTTACTAGAGTATCATTGTAACCTTGCAGGATGGTCTGGTAGTAGATGTCCCCTACTACTAGTCGATTAGGGACATACACCGGTAATAGGTGTGGTGCTCCGGTGGCTCCAAAAACCCTGATATAGGTATCGCTCTCATCCAGATACCAATGACCAACCTTTGATATCATCTTTTTGGCTGCAACCGACAGTCTTGGACACTCTTTCTTGAAAAGCATAAAATGAATGCGCTCGATAAATTGATCGCAGATGAGAGAGTAGGATTTGTTGTACCTGTTCTCCCATAAGATGCCTAAATACACATGGAGCAAGAGTTTTGAGGTGTGCCAGCTCAATTTCATTCAGACAAAGACATTTTTGGCACATATGATGTCCAATAGATAAGATGCCATGTGGAAAGACAAAGTCTCTCCTTATTTCGGCGTCTGAGCCTGTTGTATGCAAGTGTTCAGTTGTTTGGAGATGATGGTGCCCTAGTTAATGTTGGACAACTGAGAAGGGGGTGAATTGGTTGTTACTGTTCTTAAACGATTATTCCCATTTTAAATTCTTTATAGAAAACTCAATGATGATCACAATGATGCAGGGAAGTAAGCAATAGAATATTAAACATCAATCACACACATGAAATATACTGAGATAGATATTTCCTGAGGAAAACCATAAAGGGAAAAACCTCTTCTTCTTGATATGATAAGTAATCTTTATTTTATTTACATTATCAATCTTATGAGCTCCAACTCCTCTTGAGGATACAACCTATGTTTTACAAGCAACAACATGTTGAGAGCACCAACTCTCTAGTTTCTCTACCACCCACTAGAAGGAAGCACCAACTCCTCGAGTTTTCCAGCATCAACTGGATTGAAGCACCAACTTCCTATCACACAGGCACCAACCTGTATAACAAAGAACAATAGTTCTCCCTTGCACCACCCTCCCACCCTGGTTTTTCTGGCTGCAACTAGATGGAATCTACAACTCCCTGTGTTCAAGCACCCACTTGAAACTCTGAGGACACTAGTCCTCCCTAAAACCTCCCTACCACCATGAAATATAAATCTTTTCTTTTTATAATTTTATCACAGTGATACAACATTTATCTATGGATTACTAGTCTCATCACTGTCCTTCTACGTTGCTCTTCTCTCCTACATTAGTGTCTCTCTTCTCGTATGAATCACTCTCAACAACAACTACCATCTATTCTTTGTTCTTCATTTTTATACTCTCTGTGCACCTTCTGCATACTTCATGCGCAATACCTCTGCATGCTCTTCATTGCATCACTATTCTTCCCTACAAGTTTTTCACTGCATCTCTTCCTTACTCCTGCATAGATCAACAATATAATCCCTTCACTTCTCTATTCTCCATGCACTTTTCACATCGAGTCATCTCCTGATCATCATGGAAACTCTTCATCTTCTCTGGCGGTTCTGTTGCCTATGAGTTCATCATCAGTGCCCATTATGATGAGATTCCTTATCTTCTCTGGTAGTTGATACTCTTCGTCTTCTCTGTTAGTTACATATAGTCAACTATGGCTTCTTTGGAATTTAACCCCTTCCTTCGTGTGACCACTGGCGGTGACCAAGTGCTTATTCAAAAGGCGCTTCCTGATTTCTGTCTAGTGAGCACTGGATCCATTTCACGATATGACCTTGGGCTATGAGCTTCATGTGACCAAGAAATTGCGGGTGCGTCCAAAGGTGGTTTAGACCAAACTTTTTTTTTCCCCGCAATTCACCACAAGCCTCCATGCGTCCTTTCTCCAAAACCATGGTTTCAATTGCTACCCGCTCATGAAAAATGAAGGCCCGAGCATGTTCTGGCCCCACAATGGAGCATGATCGTCGATCTCACAATCTTGACTATTCTCTTGAACAGATGGTTAAGATATGTCCTCTCAAGTCCACAGACCAGATATCTCCTTCCTCCATCAACAACTAAGGTTTCCTTCGTGATCCGGGCTCTGGGAGTTTCAACTCTCAAGCCCTGTTGCTGTTGACTGGATATCTTCTGGAATGGAAGATTTGTTGACATCTTTCCTCTTCAATCAATGGTTCTACCTTATTTCCTTTATCCACACGTGATCCTTAGTCTCAGTGATCAGATGACACGTTTCCCTCCAAACCAATGGATGAGGTCAATTTCATGATCCGGGCTGACGTAGTCCTCCACTTGTCCTTGCTGATGTGGTCTGCCACATGTCCTTGAGGATAAGATTTGCTAACGTAATCTGATGACGTAGATTTCCATGATATAATGGTCATTTTATGATCTCCAGATTCGACGATTGACGGAACTTCGCATTCCGGGGATTTCAAATCTCAAACTTTCCTAAGTTTAAACTCCTCTCATATCTATATCCGAAGTGAATGTTGTTCATTTGATTAGGATCTTGGATCGATGGTTCAATCTTTCTATGATGCAACTTTGCTAGCTTATCCTCTCCTTCCACTCAAAATTGATCCGACGACTGACGAAACTTCGCATTCCAGGGATTTCAAATATCAAACTTTATGGAGTGTAACCTCCTCACATCTTTATATATGAAGTGACTGTTGTTTGTTCGATCATGAACTAAGATCGATGACTTGATCTTTATGCGATGTGACTTTGATGGATTATCTTGTCCTTCCACTTCAAACTGATCTGATGGTTATCGTTTACTCCATCTCTCTAACTCTCTAGACTTCGAGCTTTTCAAGTATCAAACTGAAAAATCCTCAAAGTGATTTGCTCCGGAGTTGAGGATCGTGTGACACCTGTCAGTATTGATGATGGAATGTCCCTGTTTACTTTAGGACTTTGGGACTTTGACAAGTCTGGTCTCCTACGCTCATCAAAGGATTAACCTTCTTTCATTTATTTCTAGATCCAACGACTATTGATCTTCGGCACTCAGATCCAACGGATCAGATCTGTACATCTCCTCTACACTCCCTCTGGTCATTGGATTCTAATCTAACGGTCATTAGGTATTCAGGATTGGTGATGATTCTTCACCTGAGCTTACCTTTGATCCTTCTATGAGCCATGACCTTTGATCCTTCTGCAATCCTTGATGGATGTGATCTCATCTGTGCATCTCATAACATATCTTTCCCGATATTTGATCTCTGCATACTATTTGCTTCTTCTCCTGAGCTTACGTTGTTCTTGTTTGTCCATCGATGCACACTCTGATCTTTCCATCAATTACAAGAACATGTTTCCTATAAACATTCCAACAATCTCTCCCTTTGGAATTGATGGCAACCTTGAAGGATTACACTGTTCTATTTATATCTCCAACTGTAGCATCCATAACACACCTTTTCTCCCCCTTTGACATCAATGTCAAAGGAAACATGATCCCCCTGAGCTGTTGCAGTACTTGTCGGAGGTATCAGATATTCAACCAATAAATACTCCCCCTGACAGGATGGACCCTCTTAGGTTGATAATGGGTTCACGCCCAACTTCTCGCGTAGATAGTCAAACTGAGCTTTTGCAAGAGGTTTAGTGAAGATATCATCAATCCTATATTTGGAAGGAATATAATGTAAATAAACAATAGTGTTGGTCACCTGTTCCCTCAATAAGTGATACTTGATGGGTATATGCTTGTTCTTGGAGTGAAACACAGGGTTCTTTGACAGACTGATTGCACTAGTATTATCACAATGAATTGGGATTGACGCGATACATTTTACCTCCAAGTCGGAAAGTGTCTGAATTATCCACAATACTTGGGTACATCATGTGGAAACTGCAATGTATTCCAATTTTGTAGTTGATAAGGAAATGGATCCTTTCTTCTTGCTCAACCATGATACAAGAGAATATCCTAAGAAGAATGCACCTCCACTCGTGATTTTCCTTTCATCCAAGCAGTTAGCCCAATAAGCATCTAAATAGAATGTTAGTTAAAAATTTTGATTCCTAGGATACCATAGGTCATAGTCCATTGTACCTTTTAAGTACCTGAATATTCTTTCGAAAACTAACAAATGACTCTGTTTAGGTGCGACTTGATACCTTCCTACCATTCCAACAACATGAATTATGTCTAGACAGGCTGTTGTGATGTACAATAGGCTACCTATCACAGACCTATATGAACTCTGATCAACATTAGGTGAATCATAGTCCTTTCTTAACTTACATACAGTGACCATAGGTGTTCTCATAGGTTTATAATCTTCGATTTGAAACCTTTTTAGCATTTCTCTTAGATATTTTTCTTGAGAAATAAATATTCCTTCAGACCTCTGAGTAATTTGTAGGCCAAGAAAAAATGACAGTTCCCCTATCATAGACATTTCAAATTCAGACTGAATGGTAGAAGAAAACCATTTTAGTAATGAAGCATTATTAATACCGAAGATGATGTCATCTACATAGACCAAAATAATGATCAAATCATTACCTTCTATTTTTATATATAGATTGCTGTCAACTGTTCCTCTCTTGAACCCATTGTCTGTAGATACGTATCCAATCTGTGATACCGGACACAAGGAGCTTGTTTCAACCCATATAAGGCTTTCTTCATCTTGCAGACAAAGTCAGGGTTATCTGATAGTTGGAAACCCTCTGGTTGTTCCATATAGACTTCTTCTTTTAGTTCTCCATTTAGAAAAACTGACTTGACATCCATTTGATAGACTTTAAACTGTTTATGCCAAGCATAGGCAAGAAACATTCTAATAGCTTCTATTCTTGTTACAGGAACAAATGTTTCATCAAAGTCCAATCCTTCTATTTGAGCATATCCTTTGTAGACCAATATAGCCTTATTTCTTACAATATTTCCTTTCTCATTCAACTTATCTTTGTAGACCCATTTGGATCCTATTAAATTTTTATTTGCTGGCCTAGGAACGAGTTCCCAAGTGCCATTCTTTTCAATCTGGTCCAGTTCCTCATTCATTGATTTTACCAATTTACATCTTCACTGGATTCTTTTAAGTTCTTGGGTTCCACCATGGATATGAAGGCCATATGTGATTGCTCAATGTCTTTGATTATCCTTCTCCTGGTTTGTACACCTTTTTCTTTCTTACCAATTATCTAACTTTTAGGATGATTCTTTTGAGTAATTCTGGAGGAAGGATTTGATGTTGATTGTTGTCCTGACTCTTCTTGTCTAGGTGTCTCTTATCCATATGATTCTTGGACTTGTTCATCTTTAGTTTCAGCTATGTCCTCTATAGTAGGCTCAATATTTCTCACCTCTCTTTCTAGGACTCCTTCATCAACCTTTAAATCAATGCAATCAACTAATTTATGCAATATTTTATTAAAGAATATATATCCTTTACTATTGGTAGAATATCCTAAGAATATGCCTTCATTATCCCTGTCATCATACTTGCCAAGGTTTTCATTATTATTCTTTATGTAGCACTTGCTCCCAAAGACTTTGAAGTGTTTGATTGAAGCAGGTGTTCCATACCATAGTTCATAAGGTGTCTTGTCACTATGTTGTCTGAGGTGGGCCTTGTTAAGAATATGGACTTTTGTGTGTATTTCCTCTGCCTAGTAAGCTTGACCATTGTTCTTCTCATTCATCATTGACCTGGCCATTTGCTAAACTGTTCTGTTTTGCCTCTCAACTACTCCATTTTGTTGTGGAGTTCCTGGGATTGTGTATTCTCTCTTGATCCCATGTTTATCACAGAATTCCTTGAAATCACTTGACATAAATTCTCCTCTGTTTGATCTTACTGCCTTTGACCTCTTGCATGTTTGATTCTCAGTTAAAGCCTTAAATATTTTAAATTTCTCAAATGATTCAGCTTTTTCCTTGATAAAAGTAACCCAAGTAAGTCTCGAGTAATCATCAATGATCATCATAAAGAAATTTTCTTTCCCTGTGCATTCCTGTCTTGATGGTCCACATAAATCCATATGAACTAATTGGAGTGGTTTCTCTGTTGAAGTAGAGCTCTTGGATTTAAACTGTGTCCTAGTTAGCTTTCCTACTTGGCAGGTTTTACACATAGAGTCTTGTGGCTTTGATATTCATGGAATATATTTTACTGCCTCAAGATTTTTGAGCTTGATCAAGTGATCAAAGTTTATATGTCCAAGTCTCCTATGCCATAACCATCTTTCATCATGTTTTATTAGATGACACTCTTCTTTATCTTATTTCAACACATATTCATTGTTTTTTGTCCTTATGCCTTTAGCCACCACTTGTCTTGAGTTTAAAGACTTTATATTACAATCCTTGGAAGTGAACACCACTTCACATCCTCTGTCACACATTTGACTTACACTGAGAAAATTATGTTTCAACCCATCTATAAGAAAAACATCCTGGGATTTTCCTTTACCATTACTCAAACTCACCATCCCTTTACCCTGGATTTTACCTGGTTCATCATTTCCAAAGGTTACATGCCCTTTTTTTCTTTTACTTATAGACATAAACTTATCCTTGTCTCCATTCATGTGCTTGGAACATCCACTGTCTATATACCAGGGGTATTTTTGTTTTTGAGATGAAAGTACTAGACCACATTTTTCACTGTGTTTCTTTTTCCATGTGCTGGCATTTCTAGCTAAAGGATTTATCCTTGGATTTGCATTGTACTTATTCAAATGACAGTTTGCAGCTTTATGGATGAAGTTATGACAGTTATAAAATTCGAGCTCATTGTTCAGTAGGTTAAAGTGATTGGTGCTACATTGTCTATTCATTGACTGCTTAGTTCTATGTTGTAAATATTGTCTATTTGTTGACCTCCTCAATTGCATGTCTCTAAACTTAATTTGACAGTTTACAATCTTATGACCAAAATTAGAATAGTAAAAACAATAGCCATGAAAGAAATTTTGGTACCTAAAGGATGTCCTTCTTCTTGGAATTTGTTGCTCCATCTTCTGATCTCTTTGTTTTTGATCAGGGATCATCTTGTCTTTATTAGCTTTAGGTGACATAGTACTCTCATGGTCTGATTGTCTATTGACTTGGAACTCAATCATATTTACTGGCTGTTTGCTGCTTGAACCATTTACATAACCTAAACTAGTATTCAACAATGAAGATCTTTGTTTACTCAGAATGTCATTTAGTTCTGTTGTGGCTTTAATGCTTGGAAGGTTTCAAAGATACAATGTTTTTAAATTTTCCATCTCTTTTCTGGTTTTTACTACCTCTTCTTCCGAGGCTTCACATCTTGCCTTCTTTTCTGATAACTGTTGTTTCAAAATGTCCTCTATTTTATTTTCCTCTTCTAATTCCACTTTTATCAGGGAAAAGGATTCATTAGGTTCTTTATTGTCTTTCTCAAACTATATCAACAATTGTTTTTTATTTTTCTTCTTAGATCTAAGTCTATCAATTTATTCTAGAGCACTGATCAGTTCTCCTTCCAGGTCAACCACAACTTCTTCATCGTCAACATCACTTCCTATGATTTTATTATCATAGTCCTCTTGGGCCATAAGCATAAAGTCATTAACCATATCTTCACATGAGAAGTCACTATCTGTGTCTTCTGAAGAGTCATCATTGTTTACACATAAACTTTTCTTTTTACCAAATATCTTCGGTTTGAACTTCTTTTCACCTTCATAATTCTGATCCTGCTTCTTGTGTGGACACTTAGATGCAAAGTGACCTATATTTCCACATTTAAAACATTTGAAGGACAATTTTCCTTGGTACTTTCCTGATCCTTTCTTTCATCTTCTCACAAATTTTTCTTCAATTTCACCAGGCTCAGAATCCTCATTCTTATCATATTTAAATGATGCTTCTCTAGAGGTGGATTTATCTTTACCTATCCTCATTTCATATGAAGCCAATGTTCCTAGAAGTTGATCAAAAGGAAGATTTTTTAGATCATTGAGTTCTTCTATAGCAGATACCTTTGGGTTGAACCTATCTAGAAAAGATATTAAAATCTTTTGTACTAAAACTACGTCTTCAAACTTCTCACCAAGACTCTTCATGGCATTCACTAGTTCTTCAACTCTCAGAAAGTACTTCCCAATAGTTTCATCCTCTTTCATCTTTATCTGTTCAAACTGTAATTTGTAGGTTTGAAGCTTGGCATCCTTTACCTTCTCATTACCTTCATAACTTCTAATGAGTTTGTCCCACATTTATTGGGTAGTTTATAAGTGCATAACTTTTACAAATTTTGCTTCTGCAAGCCCACTCAGAATAACATTCATAGCCTTAACGTTGAAGCTGAATTCTAGCTTGTCATCCTTATTAGTTAGTAAAACTGGCTTTACATAACCAATGTCTACCACATCCCAGACATCTGCACCTAAAGCCATTATGTAGGTTCTCATCCTAACTTTCTAGAAGGAAAATTTTGTTCCATTGAACATAGGGGCCTTATTGGTTGAAGTTCCTTCATGGCTTGACATGTATAATCTACCTTTAAATAAAAGGAACTGGCTCTGATACCAATTGTTGGAAAACTGAGAGGGGGGGTGAATCAGTTGTTACTGTGCTTAAATGATTATGCCCATTTTAAACTCTTTACATAACACTCAATGATGATCACAATGATGCAGGGAAGTAAGAAATATAATATTAAACATCAATCACACACATGAAATATATAGAGACAGATATTTCCTGAGGAAACCCATAAAGGGAAAAATCTCTTCTTCTTGATATGACAAATAATCTTTATTTTATTTACATTATCAATATTATGATCTCCAACTCCTCTTGAGGCTACAACCTCTATTTTACAAGAAACAACTTGCTGAGAGCACCAACTCTCTAGTTTCTCTAGCACCCACTAGAAGGAAGCACCAACTCCTTGAGTGTTCCAACACCAACTGGATGGAAGCACCAATTTCCTGTCACACAGACACCAACCTGTATAAAAGAGAAAAATAGTTCTCCCTTGCACCACCCTGGTTTTTCTGGCTGCAACTAGATGGAATCTACAACTCCCTGTGTTCAAGCACCCACTTGAAACTCTGAGGACACCAGTCCTTCCTAGCACCTCCCTACCACCCTAAAATACAAATCTTTTCTTTTTATAACTTTATCACAGTGATACAATGTTTATTTATGGCTTACCAGTCTCATCACTATTCTTCTACACTGCTCTTCTCTCCTGCAATGACGCCATAATGTTAGCACTCCGTAAATTTGTTCGGCTGATAAACAAACGACAAAGGTAAATTTTTCAACCAATTTTGAGACCCAAAACTAGCCTTTTGGATTTGGAGAGGGCTCTCTCTAGGGGTACCGTCTCCACGTGGGATATGACTTTACGAGAAATTGCTAGATTTAACTCCTTGATATAATGGGTTCTGGTTATATTGGCGCAATAAAGTAAGACTTGGGCTATGGAGTCGATATGAGGAAATGACGGAGAAAAATGACTCAGTGACTAAACTTGAGAGGATAAGGCTAGGCAAGCAACAATATTTAGTGTAAAACCATAATGTGTGGCGGGAGAAAACACAAGAAGTAACTCAGAGCACCACTGTAGGTGAATTCAGAGTTAACTTTTAGAAGAAAACATTTTGTCAAAGTGGCGCGAACAAGGGGCGTTACACAACGAATCCACAAATTCTAAAATTTGTTCCGAAATAGATAGTAAAAGATATGAATACAGATGACAGGAAGCACATACGCAAAGAAAGAAACACAATACATATGACTGCTACAACTAGAATCTTTTCATCAAGCTATAGGAACTTTGCATTAAGTTTCGGTCAAAAACTCAAATTACATACAATAGTTGTCGTCTACCAATTTTTCCAACCAACCTAGCTTACATCAAAAAGATGAAATATATAATCCAAGGCACTGCTTGGGTTGCCCCACTTTCTAACTTCTAGCCCTAAAACTAAGAAACTGAGTGGTATGCGTTGGAGACTCTTCACATGACACTTTCCACAAGTAGACAATAATCGCGTCTGTTTACCCATGACTATTTGAAAATTTTCCACGAGGATCTGATCATTGGTCAGGTTTCGATATGAAGAAAAGATGTGTTAGTGTGAACAAGTGTCTGCCAGGAACTCACTATCTGCTATAACTACTTTGATTTCTGTTGCGTTCTTATTTGCTGGAAAAATGTGCGCAACAAGTGGATGTTTGATTGTCACGACCGTTATCGATTTGTAGAGTGTTTCAGGGAAATGTGTCTTCCAAAAACTGCCTGGGTTTGTCTTATGTTTGCGGATGTAGAGATGAGCACCAACTAAACTTGTTTTTTCTATGCATTGGCGAGAGCCGCGCGAACCTCCTTCTTGCCTGATTCACATTCCCTGGAGTGCTTTGTATGCCTTTCCTCTGACAACCTCTGCACTTCTCGCAGCTATACAATAGTGTCTTGCACCTCCCTGATCTGTATTTTTATCCATGCCATGTTCCCTTAGTGACCCCATGCTACCGATTCTTCCATAGCCTTTGTCGCTAGCTACCGCCTCAATTCCATATTTTATTGATAGAGTTTAGTGATAGCCAGCTTCACCTTCTTTAATTGCTGAGATGGCTCTTGATCATTTTCTCCTGTGATATCCATTTTCCTTGTTCTGCTCCTGTCTTCGAAGCTTGATCCTCCAGTTGTCTCTAGCCAGATGGCACACATGAGTATCTTTTTGGCCATGGATCTGGCACGTGGTTCTTCTAAAAATCAAGCTTCCCCATCTTCCTTGTTATTCCTTGGAATTCCCCTTCTTCGAGGTATTTGCTATTGGGGAGACGGGGATTCTAGTGTCTTCACTCCCTATGCAAATCCTTCTTCTTCAGGTTCCACACGGTATGATATGATCATCTCTGTGGGCAAAGTAACAACTCCTTTAGTGTCCTTGGGAATTCCTGATGCGGGTGAGAAAGACCCCCAGTCATTTTGGGGCTTGGACCTGGTGATTCTGCGGCTCTGCACGCCTTTCCTTATTCTTTGGGAGATCTCCATGGCACAAATAGTGTGTATCCTGCACGCAGTGTATCTGAAAAATGTAGAGGGAGGGAAAATTGATCAATTTGGACTAGTGAGGGAAAATGCGAACAGAGTGCAGGCCTGGTTTCAAGACTAAAATGAGTGCCGAGCATCTGTAATTTATAACAAGCCGGGCATAAAGAGGAATCGTGCTGGAGAATAATGAATTCATGGTGACGAGATGTTTTGAATTGAGTTGTTGTTTTTCCCTAGTGTATCCCGCGTGTAGAAATACATGCGATAAGGCTTGCAGGGAATGCATGATACGAACGCTGCGATTTTCATTCCCTCGGCCTTCATGATGAACTGGTAATAGCTGTTTCACTTGCCGACGTGACTTCCATTAACTACTTGACTCAACTTGGGGCACATAGAGACTGGTTTCATAAAAGGACCTGACTCTTTGGAAAAAACACACCTGTACCACTTACACATGTTTCAACCTTGACACCCTTCCCGTTTCCAAGGGCCAACCGACCACTCGACGATTTAGAATTTTTCCTTTTTAACATACCTGAATTCACATGTTTGGATGCATGGGTCACAATGTGACTTAAAATCGACTCTAAATGGAAAGAAAAATGGTGGTGCTAATAGACATCATGAAATAAAATATAGCTACAAAAGACCCAATCACTCAATAATTTATAGTATAAATTATATAAATCACTCAACTAGGAAGTCTTATGCATCCGAGGATTAAAAAATAAGTCCATGAGTCTCTCCTATTAGGAATTAAAGAAGAATACATGAGATGGATGGTTTTCAAGGAGAGTTGAGGAAGATTAAGCCACCATACTTTGATGGTGAAAGAGAAAGGGAATATGATGTTGAATCTTGGTTTCTTAAAATCAGGAAGTATTTTCAGTTGCACAACTACTCATCAAACATATAAGCTAGAATTGGAACATATCATTTTCATGAAAAATATGTTATGTAGTGGGATTAGTTGAAGTAAGTTGAGCACATTAATGAGAGTAGGATCACTTGGAAGAAGTTCAAGAGATATTTTCAGGGGTGTCTTTCAAAACACTATTATGGCAAGAAAATGAAATATTTCTTTGAAATCAAGTTGGGGAGAAGGACCATAGGAGATTATGAAAAGAATTTCTTGGGAGTGATGAAGTATGTGGGGTTCATCAAGCATGAAAAGGTGAAGATACGAATATTTATGAGTGGACTTCCATCTTTCTATAAAGATAATATTCAATATGATGAGCCTAGAAATATAACAAAGACCATTATAAAATCTAAGTACATGTATGAGAAAGGAAAGGGAAGAGAATCCTTTCATAAGTCTTGGAAGGATAAGAAGAATGAGAAATCATATCATAGAAGGAATGTATTCAAACCTCATTTCAACAAAAATAACCCAAATACAAATAAGAAAGATCAACCTTCTAAATTTGAATCCAAGAGGGAAGACTCCTCGAGAAAAAGGAAGACCACCAATAAAATTATGGGGATGCAAAGAACAACACATCTACAAGGATTTCCATAATAGAGAAGACAAATTGAAGACCTTGCAAAACATCCAAGAGGCTACTATAGTAGAATACATGGGAAGAACTATTGCAAGAATATATGCATCCTTGGAAGATCGACAAGAATAAAACCAATCCCATATGATTTAGGTGGAAGGTAAGATCATTAATCATCCTATTGTTAGAGCAAGATTTGCCTCACCCTATGAAATCTTGCAGAGAGGGCCTTATTCCATTTCACTATGCAGAATTCTCTTCTCTATTACTAAATTCCAGAGACAAAAATATAAAGTTTTTCCACTTGTCCGCATCTTGCACCCTATACAACAAGTGTATACGCATGCTGCTCCACTACAACCCGCGTACATCAAGATTTGTGAAATAAAATCAAAATTAAATGTCGGGTTTCCATTCTATGATAGGATATATCTAATCCCTGGCCTTCCATATACTGGAAATGTTTTGAATCGGCCCTTCAATTGCATTTTGAAGGCTATAAAGAAGCCAATTCCGAGATGTGGAAAAGGATAAAGAATTCAACTTTGAGAGAAAAAGTTACTCTGGAGAAATTATTTACTTCATATTGTGTCTGCATCCCTTTTTTCTTTAAGTTTGAACGTAGTTTTCATCCCCCAAGCTCTTCCCTTGTTGATGGAGAACCTCTTTGTCTCCCTTATATGAGCTTGCCTTTGGTGTAGGATTGAAGTGGTGGAGGCCCAGTTGGAAGGAACTCGGTTTCTCGGTTCTGAACTGTGTTGACATGGAAGTCTATAATATTTTCACTTCTACTGATCATTTATTAATATAAATACTCCTTTCCTGTCCAATTGATATCTTTCAAATATATGTATTATTATCCATGGGCGTATTTGTTATGTATATTTATGGATTATGCTATCTAATGTGATAACCTTTTATATTTCCACCATATGCTTGTTTTCGCTTGTTTGTTGAGAACTTGTTGCAGGTATATAGATTTGGGTCAAAGTGCTCAATGGTGGACATCAACGAACATCTGGATGAGGTAGGCCTCTTTCGTATATTGCTTGCACATTGGTTTATATAGCATGATGTTGGGATAGAGTTGATTTCTGCAGTCATTTCCGTCTGTTGTGGTTCACCCTAGCCATAGAGAGATTTTCATTGTAACACCTATTTCTATTTAATTGATTCAGGAGCAAGCCATAATTACATTGATCCTAAAGTAGTGGACATATTTCATTTGAAAAGAAGTAAGCTTGAAAAATCAAGTTTGGTTAAGCTAGCCACTGGAACCAAAATAAGGATCAATGAGATTGTGAAAGATTGTCCAATAAATATGAACGGAGTAAGTACTAATGTTGATATGAATATCATACCATTAATATATTTGATATCCTAATTGGAATGGATTGTTTGGAAAAACATCATGTTGTCCTAGATTTCCATAAAAAGACATTTACATGTCTTGACGAGGAAGAAAAACATAACAATGTGAAAAGAATCCTAAGACCCATTTATATAAGGGATATTTCATCCTTACAACTGAAGAGATGTTTAAGGAAAGGATGCCAATTGTATGTAGCTCATGTGGAGGAGCCAAAAAATACCAAATGGCCAAGCCTTGAAGATTATTTTGTATTGCAAGAGTTTGAAGATGTATTCCAAGAAATACATAGATTACAACCAAAGAGGGAAATATATTTATATATTGATTTGGTACCACGAGATACCACAATATCAAAAAATCCTTACATAATGAGTACACTATAATTAAAGGAATTACAAATGCAGTTGAAATAATTGTTGAAGAAAGGGTACATATGCCCGAGTGTTTCACCTTGGGGAGAACCAACACTCTTTTTAAAAAAGAAGGATGGAACATTGTAATATCCCTAGTCTGAACCCAATTGTAATGTAAATGAAAATGTACTTAAGTTGGTGAGCTGTTTGATATCATTTTGTATGCATCTTTCGTGGCATAGTGCGCACATGTACTGTGCAGTAAAATGATGAAGTGTGCACATTCCAGGATATTGCGCACAACATCTTAAGTGTGCGCGATATTGAGGCCAACGAGCCTTTGTATATATGCTATGTTTTATAGGCTGGTGAGCCAGTTTTGTGATGATTAGGCCAAAGAGCCTAGATGTTAAAGGTCAGTGTGCCTATTTTTGTATATGTCTCATCATTAATATAAAATACATCGCTGCTCATAGAACGACCACGATAAAAGAGTATGGGGGATTAAACTCCACTAGTTAGGGAAAGGGTGGGGGATAAAAGTTAAGGAAAAGGGTTAATCTAGGGATCTTAAGCCAAAAAGGAATATTATATTAATATTTCGTTAAGGTATAAAGTATGGGTAATTATTTTATCCTAATTTCCAAAGTTGGGGACAAGTGGGCCCAAAGTAGCTTCCAACATGACAAGTGTCAAGTTGGGGACATGCATACACATTGTTGGGACTTAGTTCATTTCCCATCATTCTCTCCTTGATTCATCCATCATTGCATGATCCATTCAATGATACCAAGACCTTTCACTCACGAAGTCAACTATCCTCCATACTTTCCTGTCACTGTATCTGAAACTGTATCCATAGCCATTTTCTGTTCGGGTAGCTGGTTGTTACACATTATTTTGGTCACCCTGATGATGATTCTACAAGCATGTGTTTAGGCTCTCAAGAGGATCTTTTGCATGAGAAAAGTAACTGATTTATTTCTCTACAAAACTGATTTTTAGAAGGACGTCACAGGCTGCATGTAGTACACAATGCAAAAATGCCTGATTTCCGCAGGCTTCTCTATACTTGGATCGTAGGGTTTCCGCAGGCTGCTCTATACCTGGCTCACAGGGTTTCTGCAGGCTGCTATATAGGTAGGGTGCGACGACATTTGAAAGATAAAGAAATGAATAAGTTCACAAAGGTTCTAGAAGGAGGATCTTCTAGAATGTGAGGTGGCGTCAGTATGGTTGGGATCCTACTGGCTTCTCTGATTTGGTGGGATCATCCTCATCTCTTTAACCACTTATCCTTCTCCTATATAATGATGGGTTTCTCATGGAAACGATTAAAAAATATTAAGAAAATAATTGATGAAAGAATAGGCTGAAGACAGTGTGAGGAATCCTGTTTCAATTGATTCTTTAGGTCTCCATTTGTCCATCAAGATTTTGTGGATCATCTTCATGCAAATTTCCGAGCAAGTGTATGTGTGTGTTGGAACAAAGGAATACTAAAAGGGAACTTGCGACATCAAGGAAGTTTGGTTGTATCTTCCACTTTTACTTAATATAATATGGTGGCATGTTTCTTTCCCATAAAATCATTCTCATTTTATTACATGACTCCTTGATCACATGTTTAGGTTTTCATTGGATCTACTATCGTTGCTTTCACTTTGGTTGGTTTGTGTCATTGCAGATCTGATTTTACAAGAGCACTAGAGTGAAGCAGGGACAACAAAGATATAAGGAAGCGATATTCAAAGGTATTTCATTCATTCCTTATTTGGTAGTAAATTCAATGATTGTAACTTAGGGAAAGTGTCATGTCTCGTCTTGTTTTGTTCTATATCCAGCCAGATCTAGGGAGATTAGTTTATGTCCACATTCACCGATTTATCCAATAAAACAATTGGTGACTCCACTGGGGATACGACTTGTTTGTGGTTTTTTGTTGGCCATTTGATTTTAGCCTACATTTTTTCATTTTAATTCAGTCTTTGAGTCTATGGGGGATCCATCCAGACTCTATGGATCTGAAAGTTCACTTAGACCCTTTGTCCTGTTTCTAAATTTCTTTTTTTTACAGGCATTTCCACACTGTACCCATACACAACCCGCATAAACCTCTGATCGTTGCACCTCACTGTTTAGACCAGTGCAAAATTTCTGCACCCTACCCATAGCTAGCCTACAAAAATCCTTGATTTCCGCGCTATACCCTACTGCTGGGCTGCGACACTGTTTGTAAAATTTTTGGATTGGGCCTTCTTGTCTTTTGATACCTAGTTTTTCTTTCATCACCTGGGAAGAACTTTTGATGCCAGTATATTACTATTTTCTGAGTTTAAGACTTGCTGTTGATCGATTTTCGGAGATAAAAAACCCTTAATCATTTTTTTCATTTTTACTTCTTGATTTTTATCAACAAGGATATAATCTCTAATTATGCAATCTGAGTGCTTGATTGATTAAAAGTATTTTGATTGGATTTAAAATTTTGGATTGATTACATTTTCTGGATTTCTTTTTGATTGGAAAGTTATTTTTTCATTTGCATTTATGTTAAACACTTTCTTCTCATCTTTACTTTTATCTTCATTGAAAGTTTGATTTGGGTATTTGTTGAGTGTATCGATTTTGTTTGATTACTTGTCCTTTCTTCATTACACCCCTGTTTTGGTTTTGGAAAGGAAAGATTAAATCCATTTATTCTTGTTGAGTAATCATTCATAAGAAAGTTTTTTCATTCCAAATATTTTTTTTAGAAGAGAAAATTGAGAAATTTTGTTGTTTATGGTTGTTTGAAATTGAGTTCATTCAAGAAAAAGAAATTACATTTCGTAGCTTACATCATTCCAGAAAAATACCTTCTCCCTACTGTAGATAGATTTCATTGAGCAAAATATTGCATCATTCATCTCTATTTTCATATTATTGGGTCAAGGTCTCATACAACATTGGTTTCATTTCCATCTTCCTCTTGTGTAAACAATAACCTCTAAAACACTGAGTAATTATAAAATTTAATTAGTAAATTTTATTTTCTAGGACTCTTTTACATCAACATTAGCTAGGCTAGCACTTTGGAATAGGTTGCGAGGCACACTCTCCAAAGCATAAAACACACTTTAGAATCTTGTGATAGGGAGTGTTCAAATCCATTGGCAACATTTTGTCCTAGGAAGCCCTTCTCACACAAGGGTCAAACCTGAGGTTGCATTGAGAATGATAGAGTTACTCACCCTGCTTTGTTGGTCTCGGTGTAGAGATTGTGTGTATTATGGGGGTCACTTGAAAGGTATACCCACAATGATGAGTGGAATCCTTTCAAGTTGATTTCAGACTAGATACCCTGTCTTTGCGCGTGGATTAGACTGTCCACTGTTTCCCCACGCATCACTATTTTTCTTGGTAACCTTAGTAGCCTATATTTTTAAGGTCTTACACAAGGTGACGATGGAGGGGAAAGTATTCACAGTATCTAGAATTGACATTGGCCAGACTCACTGGGGATCCTTGGAGGGTATACCCACGATTATGTGTGGTAGCTTGCATCGGGGTGTAATTCCGTTAAGCATGTCATCAACGTAACTTTTCCACCCACTCTATCCTAGCCCCTTCTTGTATTGACTTCGTGACATTGGATTTAATCACCAACTAGTGACTTTGAAATAAGAAGGTTTGTTTGCTTGGTTTGCTTCCTAGATTTTATTAGTGAGTGATGTTTGTTTTCGTAGTTGGCCATAGGATTTTTCTGTAAAATATTTGGTCTGGCCAACATTGACCCTCCACGCTGTTCACGCAGAATGCAAGGGATACCCCCAGAAGATCCAGAGGGTTATCAACCTTTGCCTACTGATCCACCAGAGGGCTCTCCTTAGCAGAGTGAAGTCTAGGACAACACAACTTCACAAGCATAAATAACTGACTCTTTAGAAAATTTCCAAATTGTTTCTGATTCTCTAGAGGCTTTTCGAATACCTCCTGGATACAAGAGACAATTTCTCCGACTGAATTCATCCAGAGAGCTTGTTTTTTAAACTTCTGGAATACCAACCAGATCCCTTACAAGATCTAGAGATATTTTTACTATTGACATATTTGGATCCCCACCTCGCATGGTGTGGGACGTTTATGACAATCTGGGGGAGGGCCCTGATTCACATATTGTCTCCTAGCTGCCCTAAACGTATGTTTCCTACATGATACCTCTAGATCACTTTGCTATTACAACTGTAACGATCCTTGATTATAAATTACAATTAATTTAATAATGTAATCCTAAAAGATTAGCTAAACTATATTTATTTATTAAAATAACCTTAACTAATTATTTATTATTAATTAGTTATTCTTGATTATGATTAATTTAAGTATTATTAACTCATTAATCAATATGGTAAATAAATAAAGGTGGATAATAAAATATATTATTAATTTAAGTTACGTTCCCGAAAATGGAAGCATTTAATAAATGGGATAAGATATTTAATAATGGGATAAGATATTTAATAAATGGGATAAGATATTTAATAATGAGATAAGATATTAGGTAAGGGAGTAAATGAAGGGAAGTCGGTGAAGGAGGGATAAGGGGGGGAAGGAGTTTGGGGGGATGTTACGGGAGTTGGGGGATGAATTTGAGAAGAGCGGAGAATTGGCAGAGTGAAACTTGGAGTGGAATTTACACAGTGCATCGGGGGTTGCTGGGGGTTTTGGGCTCGGAGGGCTAGGATATCCGTTGATATCCTAGGGTTAGGAGCTAACTAGTCGGCAGGGAGGTCGATTTTGGGTTGTGTTCTAAAGGAGCAGGAAGGAAGCAAGCGGCGAGAAAATAGTAGCATCAGGTTCAGGTAAGAATTATGCATTGTTTTGAATTAAATTGTTATTAAATCTTATTATATTGACGAAATTGCATACAAATGAGTTAAATTAGTAAAATTTCTTGA
>ML789298.1:218246-270449 GCA_009831015.1 Picea engelmannii
ATTCCATTCAGTTACGACTCTTCCAATGAACTCTTAAGGGTTCGAATGCAAAGTGTTATATAGAATTACCACGAGGCTTCTTCAATGACTTCAATACCCTAGCCATGGCTTTTCTCACACATTACCAACTACCAATCCACTATGAGATAGGAACCGATATTTTGAGTTCCTCTAAGAAAAATTTGGCCACTCATATTTCCGATCACATCCATGAGTGGAGAAGAAGACGACGTTTGATCAAAATCGACATTCCTAATCAGTTATTGGCTGAATGGATCACCAAATCATTCGTGAATAAAATCTTTCATGATATTTCCATGGGTGGAGTTGTCACTGAAGAGAAAGCAATCAATCGTGCTCAGTACCTAGATCTTGTTTATTCAAAAACAAGCACTCTTTATGACTTTCTCCCTGACGGTCCTTGTCCTTCTACCACCGTTCCCTCAACAACCCCAACGTATTCTCATGCTGCTGATGGTGTGATTGGCACCTTCCATGCTCAACCTCAATCTACCCAAACCTCTCACACCAATACCAAATCTACTGCTTCTAATGTCCAAAGTGCCCTGACTCCTACTCCTTCCATCGACAAAAATTCTGAGGTTAACTCTGTTCAATCTACCCCGGTCGACAAAAATAAATTTAAAAAAGGAAAGGGTAGGAATAAGGAGGATAAAAATAATAATCCAAAATCCGAGAAAGCCAAAACACAACCTACTGATGATAAGGATAAGCGTAAAACTTGATATCCTTGCCTTATCTATGGTGATGATCACTACATGAAAGATTGTCCAAGACATGTCAAGGTCACTAAGTTCCTTCAAGGGACCGCGAAGCCTCCCACACCTGCCATTTTTTCACAACCTTTCCCTTCTCAAAAATAGGCCCAATTGGTCATTCATGACCAACACTCTCCTTCCACCACTTCATATGTCCTTATGTACATTGGTTATTCAAAAAATAATGACGTTGCTATCACCACTCAGGCCAAATATTGCTCTCCCTCAAAGGAGAAAGTTGACTATATGCCACCTTCGTTGGTTCAATCACCTCCCTCAACTTCACCTCCCAATGATCCTCTTCATATTGAACGATTGGGCCTCGATACAGTCCTCCACCCTCCTCCAAAGGGCGTTGTTCGAAAGTCTGACTTTAATCCTCATGCGCGTTCTACTAAAAAATACAGTATTGTAGAAGATATTGCACAAGAACCCTCCACGATGTCATCTCTCAAAATCCTTAAAAGTTATCCTGCTCAACGGAAGGCACTGTTAAAGGCCATCGATGGAATTGATCCCACATATACGAATTTGATAATCTTTGACCTGAAAGATCACATTCCAAGGCTACCTCCTCAACTAGCGTTTCAGATCCAAGTTGTCATAGAGAACAAGAATATCTGTAGAACTATTATTGACGAGGGTGCCTCAATGTGCGTTATGTCTGTTACCTGTTGGAAATCCATTGGCTCTCTTTCCCTCACCAAATCACACAATACACTTAAGGCCCTCAATGGGTCTAGCTTTAAACCCTATGGTGTTCTTCCCTCATTGTCTATTATGTTGGAAGGAAAATTGGTCAATGTCGAGGTCGAGGTCTTTGCTGTGCCTCTCGATTATAACCTCTTACTTGGTCGTAGCTGGATTGATTCCATGCATGCAATTGTGTCCACACTTTTCTACGTGTTACATTTCCCACACCAAGGAAAGGTGGTTATTCTTGGCCAGTTGGCCTTTTTTAACTTCAATTCCCATACTAGCAACGCACCATTCATTTTGAAGACACCTCTCAAATACGAGAATGTCGGTGTGGGTCTTCTAAAAGTTTCAACTTTGATGGGTACATTCCCAATCCCATCACCCGATATTCCACCTCCTTTTGTTGCCTCAATCAACATGATTTCCACCTATGTTCATGAAACCCCTACGTCTTATGACCCATGGATAGTACCTAACCTTGGTGGTTATCTTCGCTATGGAAAACAAATGCCCTTAAGTCCGATTAAATCCGCTTATCAAGCTATTCAATCAACAACCCCTTCTACTCCCTCTCTTGGTGATTCATCTCCTGATCCATTTCACATTGTCTTTCCTATGTTTGAGATGATCATGCCAGTTATGTCCATGGAAGACACCCCATGGGATGATGGACATCATCGTTCCATTCTCTTCCTTGAACAACACACCATCGAGAGTTACCAACAAATTTCGACTCCATCGACCATTGTTGTCATTTCCTCTATTCCCAAGTCAACACACGATGTGATTTATGAAGGGAACCTGAGTAACATTTTACCCACCGTTCATCTTGACATATCCATTAAACTTGGAGTCATAAAAAATGTTCACATCGGAGCCGCTTGTTCCGATGATGAAGTCGTCACTTATAAAGATATTTTTCAAGAGTTCCATGACATTTTTTCTTGGAGCTACAAAGAGATGCCGGGTATTGACCCTGATATCGTTGTGCATGAAATTAGGACCTATCCAAATTCTAAACCCGTTCGACAAATACTTCACCCAGTCCACCCTCGTAAAGCCGTCACTATCAAGCTTGAATTTGAAAAAATTCTCAAGGTTGGCTTTATCTATCTTGTGGCTTTAACCGATTACGTATCCAATCTATTTTTGGTTAATAAAAAACAAGGCACGATCCATGTATGCGTTGATTATAGGGATATCAATAAAGCTTGTCCTAAGGACAATTTTCCAACCCCCTTCGTCGACCAGATCATCGACGATTGCACCAGAAGTGAAATATTCTCTTTAATGGATAGTTTCTCTGGCTATAATCATATTAACATTTTACCTATGGATCAACACAAAAATGCTTTCATTTGTCCTTGGGGTACCTTTGCCTACTAGAAACTACCCTTTGGTTTGAAGAATGCTGGTGCGACTTTTCAACGTGCCATGTCTTATGCTTTTCATGATATCAAGCACATCGTGAAACCATATCTAGACGATCTACTGACACATTCCATGCGTCACCAAGATCACCTGGCTCATCTTCGAGCCATTTTCCTTCGCTATCGTTACTATCGTATACATTTAAACCCACACAAATGTGTTTTTTGTGTGGAGTCCGACCGACTTCTAGGTTTTATTGTGTCACTTCATGGAATCAGGGTGGACCCTTTGAAGGTTGAGGCTATCCTTAATCTACCTCCTCCTTCCACAATACGCCAACTCCAAATTTTGCAAGGGAAGGAAAACATTTTGCGTCGCTTCATTCCCAATTACGCTGAGTTGACACTAGGATTTACTCAACTGTTGAAGAAGGGTTACGAATTCATATGGAAAAAGACTACCAATAAAGCCTTTGAAGCTTTGAAACTTTCCCTAACACGTACACCACTGCTTTTCCCACCATATTATAGTCGATACTATTTCCTCTACCTCGCCGCTTCCGACTCTACCATTTCCATGGTTTTAGTCCAAGAAGATGATTAGCACAAAGAACATGTAATTTATTATTTGAGTCAGAGTCTCATGACTACTGAAGCCAAATATCTACATGTGGAGAAACTGGCCTTGACAACTGTTCAAGTTGTCCAACGTTTTCGTCACTATATCCTATTACGCAAGACCACTGTTATTTCTGATTTCAACCGTATGCAACATATCCTTACATGCCAATTGCTAGGGGTCAAGTACTCCAAATGGATAGTGATTCTCCAGGAGTTTGACTTAGAGTTTGAACATGCTAAGTCTAATAAATCTCTGGTATTTGCCGAATTGATATGTGACCTTCCCTCCACTGAAACAAAAAACACGACAGAGGATTCCTTACTTGATGAATCCCTTTTTCTAATCAATTCTGATGATGCTTGTATGGAGATATTATCATTTATCTCCAGACTCAAAATTTCCGATGCAACCTCTCTATTACAGGCTGTCGTCACATACGGTATCAAGTCCGTCAATACATAATTCTCGACGACACTCTTTATCATCGTGGTGTTGACTCTATTTTTTGATGTTGTCTCACCTTCGATGAGGCTGATAAAGCTTTGAATGAGTGCCACTCTAGAGCATGTGGTGGTCATATGTCTGGTATGCCACTACCCAAAATATATTACGAGCGTGGTACTTCTGGCCTTATTTATTTAAAGACTGTATAACTGCCATCCATAAGTGCCATGCTCATCAAATGTACAATAACAAGATATGATCTCACCCCTCTACTTTAGACCCTGTAGTTTCCATTGGTCCTTTCGCAAAATGGGGCATTGATTTCATGACATGTAACCCTCACTTGGACGGGGGGAATGGATACATCATCATAGCCATGGATTATTTCACGAAATGGGCCAAGGCAATGCCTACATTCGATAATACTAGAAAAACTATAGCCGTTCATATTCAATCATATCATCACTCGATTTGGAATCTTTCAAGATATCATCATTGATCACGGTAGCCATTTTCAAAATTTCATGATGTCTAAGCTTACCAAAAAGTTGGGTCTTCGTCATGAAAAATAAACCCCGTACTATCCACAAGCCAATGGCCAAGTTGAATCGATAAACAAAGTTCTTATCACTATGCTTCGACGGATAATATGAATTCACAAGACAAGTTGGCACGCGATGTTGTTTTCAGCATTATGAGCCTATCAAACATCCATGAAGTCTGCCATGAGATTTACGCCTTTTCAATTAGTGTATGGTATTGAAGATATTTTTCCAATTGAATGTGAGATACCATCATTGAAGCTATCCGTTGAAATTCTCCCAAACACCTATGCCAATGAAGAACATCTATTGTATATGATGCAATTAGATGAAACCCGTTGTGATGTCACCCTGGTTATTGAAACCTAGAAAAAATGTGTCAAAGCCCAATACGATAATCATGTCAAGCCACATGTTTTCTCTGAAGGTGATCTAGTTCTCCTCTACGAAAAATATCGTGATTTACTAGGGGTCAGAAAATTCGAGGCTATGTGGCGAGGCCCTTATATCGTCAAATGAGTTTTGGAGAAGAGAGCCTATGAGTTAGTATGTTATGATGGCATTCCTTTGAGTGAATCCAAAAATGGGCTTTACTTAAAGAAGTACTATGATTAGGTCATCTTTGCATGAGTGCTTGTATTTTTATTGTATCATACTCTTGTGTGCTACTTTTGTGTGCTTTTTCGTTATTTGGTTTCGACCCCCAACTGCTTACCTTGCATTGTGATTGGTTTCCAAATGTCCGTGTCTTCGCTACCCTACAATTGCTTTTCCGATGGCACTAGTCGTAGTACTCAGAGCTTAGCTTCTGCTGCTTGGGAAATATACACACCTACGAACAAATTAATCAGTCTACACGATGTTTGTCTCGGTCATGCAACTAACATTTTTGCGGAATATAGTGCAGTTGTCAAATTGTTGACCGATGCTATTTCACTCAGAATCCATCACTTTGTTGTACGACTTGATTCACAACTAGTAGTACTACAGTTAAGTAATGTATATGCTATCCGAAGTCCTACTTTGTTAAGGGTCTATTTACAAATTCACCTCTTGGAACATTATTTTTATTATATTGAATATCAACACATTCCTAGATGTCTAAATACATTAACAGATGCATTAGCTAATTACGTGTTAGACAGACATTTGAGACATTTATAAATCCAATAACATGTTGTATATAAAGAAAAGTAAGACGATAGAAGCCTCTTGTATATATAATGATAAAAGTTAAAAAAAAAGAGTTTTGTCCGAAGACCAAAATATCAAAAATGTGAAGCACATGGCTTCGTATACAAAATAGCATCAAGGATGCTGCTCACGATAACACACAACTTCTCTTTCTACCCTACAGAGAAATTGACTAATAGAACCAGATACGCCCACAATATGGTGCTAATAATGTCTTAGAATCTCGTCGATGGAGAGGTCTGAGACATCCATTGTCAATCCCTTTAGGTTCTGCTCGATCACCTCATAGTCACCAACATCCCATCCTGCTGCCTGGGATGCTTCCCCTCGTCTCTGGATAGGGGATGTACCTAGAGGCTGATGTGGCCCTACATCTATGTTGTGAAAATACTTTTTGATTAGTCCTCGGATTAAAAACATAAAAAACATTTCATATATCAAAATTTACAAAAAAAAAACATTATAAAACCAAAAATGTACTTCTTACCTAGATCCCCCCATTGAAAATCTTCAGGTAGAACCAAATCCAGGTCACCTCTGAAATCCAAGCCGACATATGCATAGTCATCTATCATCAGTATCTGAGGCCTCAACTAGTTGAAAAATGTGTCATTGTATTTGATGATGGGGCCCGCTACGTGCCAAGCCATGAGGTCACACCACCTTTTCATCCTTGGATCCCATGGGGCTGACAGGCCCCACTCTACCTGTAAGTGCAAATGGGGAACTCTCTCAAGGAATAAAGACACCAAAATAGATCCGTACCTGAACTGTTTTAGTTCACCATTATTGCACTTTGTCAGATGTTTATTCATACTGTGAAGGACCCCGTCCGACTAGTTAAAAATGTGCGGCTCCATGCATTCCACTGCATACTGAAAATAACTCTGGAGTGCCATGTGAGGAGATGCACTCCTCGCCATACATGAAATGGTGAAAAGAATAGTCCGGAGGGGTAAATACTGGAAACCCCCAATGGAAACCTTTCCCTTGCGTCTCTTGGCCTCGGGATCACAATATCAGTGGAAATAATCACTCATAGGAAGAACACCACCTCTGCCTCCTGTCAAAGTCACATGGGATCCACGACGTGAAAACCCCGCTAGAAAATAGATATCCTCAATATCTAGGGAGAGTGTGTGGACTCCCACATGGAACACCTGCTGATCCACATCCCACATGTGAACCAAGTACTCGAGAAACCTTAGTTGGGCTCTCATGCCTTGAATCTTGAAGAATTTCAGGAACCCACATTGCTGAAGGGCATTAAATGTGCCCAAGTCATTCTCGACGAAAAAATCATCATCCTCGTGTTCTCTTTCTATCCACTCCAACATCCTGATGATCAAAACTTGCAGTGGCACCGTAAGAAGAAAGTTAGCATCCTTATTTCACATCCTTGGTAATTTTTATTGGTTAAAACACATATGAAAATTTTGAGTTTTCACCTGCCGCAGGTATAGTTTTCACGCAGTGCGGAATTTCCACAGGTGAACCAAAGATCTCTTGCGGAAATCGATGATTTCTACATGTCACGATACACACCACCTGCGGTGGTGCCTGCGTGCACCTACCGACCCAAAAAACCGACTCAAAACTTATATTTTAACCAGTGAAAAAGAAAATTAATCCATGGAAAAGATAGAGGATTAGGAGATTACCTCGTTGGCGGAAGCTGTTCGTTGAATAATTTCTCGTATCTCCTGCAATCGGCAGAGGAAGTTTGATGAAAAAAGAGGTTTTTTGACAAGTTTTTGGCAAAATAACAATGAAATGGTAAAAAAGGATTTTCACCCTTATTTATTCACTTTTTACTATTTCTATTGATTTTTTATATTATTTTTATTTATTTTGCCCAAAACCAAATGTCCTAATGGTATTTTGAGTGTTGTATTTTTTTGCAGATGAATGATCTAAGAGTTTGAATGATGGAATACAAATACTTTTCTAAATTTGTCACATGTACAAATACTTTTTAGGTTTTTTAGGAAAAACCTCAAGCTCAGTATTTGTTCGTTCTCGTGCTCGAAAATCAATGAGAATGCAACCGAGTATAATTTTGTCGCCTTTTCGTACTCGTCATGGTAACACGAAAAGCGAAGCTCATGGAGTATCCTTTAAGCTCTTTTCACGCTCCATAAAAATGAAAATATTGTCCAACGACCTTGTTCTTTTCACGCTCGTAAAAGTATTTGAAGAAAACGTTTGATGGGTGGTAGGTTATCACTTTTTCGGTCTCATCGAACTAATTTATGAAAAAGGAACTGGGAAAGTTCTCTTTAGCTGTTTTTCAGACTCTCAAAACATGAAAAACCCCCGAGTTTTCTATCTTTGTACTCGTTAAACAAACATCGAAAGACCCATACAAGACCGAACCACTCCTTCTTAGTGTTCGTTAAACATACTCCGAGGGACTCGTCCGAAGGATGAGCTTACATCAAAAAGCATATGTTATCCTCCTTAAGCTTGCGTAAAAATAAAGAGGTACTTGCCAAAAATGGTGGGGGAAATTTTGGGAAAAGAAATGTGTCTCTATATTTGTGTTAAGTGGCAGTAATAGTCTCTCTTGAACATGAAACCCCCCTTCATCATTTGAATCCGGGTTGGGAAATCCATTTGTCTCTCGTCTAACTTTCTACAAGTTCATATCTTGGGTCGTCCTTGAGTCAATTATTCCAAGACCATTATCGTGTCATTCATATCTTCAAGACAAGTCCAAACAAGCCCTCTATCGAGTCAGCCATCTGCAATTGTCAATTTCTACCATGTCGGCCTTCCCTGTGTCAGTTTCAAATCATTTTCATGCTTTGATATAGCCTAAATATGTTACTTATTTCGTGTCATTAATGGGGGATACATAAAGGCGCTCTTGTGACAAGTCTTTTCCTGTTGACTTCAACTCATCATTTGGGAACAAGACTTATAAATAATTTAGTACCTTAGAGCCTACATGTCTCAATGGTAGGTCTCTTCTCTTTCGACAGTGGATTCACACCATTGGTCCCTGATCGAAATATTTCGTTGAGTGTTCGAATTCATCTCATTTATTCACATTCGTTGGATAGTACTAAGGTACCTTGGGAGTCATTGACATCAATGGTGATTTTCCTCACACTTTTTAACGGTTTTCATCAATGACCGGTAATCAAGTGGTTTCTACCATGTTCGAATTCAACACCTGTAATCACATGGATAGATTCGTACTTATGAATGACGGGATTGAAGACCCCAAATCTTGTCATTTTGGTCCAGGTTGCGATGGAGTATTTATGATTTGTATTTGACACATAGATCCACTTTGTATTTATGGTGGTTGTGTAGAATTTTGATGACATGGATCCATGGTGTATGATTGGTGGCCATGATTGACATTTATGATTTAAATCACTTATAGTTTGAGCATGGGAATTCCTACCTCAGAAATGGTATAATATTGCACAGATGCTTGATTGTTTGTAGGTTCCCGATTGGTGCATTCCTTGTTCCTGACACACACATATTTTACAAAGTATTTAGACTATCATGAGTTCCAACCTCATACTTTGGGGGGCATTCTGTTACACATTATTTTGGTCACCCTGATGATTATTCTACAAGCATGTGTTCAAGCTCTCAAGAGGATCTTTTGCATGAGAAAAGTAATTGATTTCTTCCTCTACAAAACTAGTTTTTAGAAGGACGTTGCAGGCTGCATGTAGTACACAGTGCGTAAATGCCTGATTTCCACAGGTTGCTCTATACCTGGCTCACGAGGTTTCCGCAGGTTTCTATATAGGCAGGGTGTGATGACATTTGAAAGCTAAAGAAAGGAATAAGTTCACGAAGGTTATAGAAGGAGGATCTTCTAGAATGTGAGGTAGCGTCCGTATGGTTGGGATCCCACTGGCTTCTCTGATTTGGTGGGATCATCCTCATATCTTTAACCACTTATCCTTCTCTTACATAATGATGGGTTTCTCATATTAAGCAAAGAATTGATGAAAGAATAGGCTGAAGACCGTGTGAGGAATCCTGTTTCAATTGATGCTTGAGGTCTCCATTTTTCCATCAAGATTTTGTGGAGCATCTTAAGTATGAAAATAGTGTTCATCCCCCAAGATCTTCCCTTGTTGATGGATAACCTATTTGTCTCCCTTATATGAGCTTGACTTTGGTGGAGGATTGAAGTGGTGGAGGCCTAGTTGGAAGGAACTCGGTTTCTCGATTCCGAACCATGCCGACACAAAAGTCTATAATATTTTCACTTTTGCTGATCATTTATTAATAGAAATACTCCTTTCCCGTCCAATTGATATATTGCAAATATATGTATTATTATCCATGGATATATTTTTTATGTATATTTATGGATTATGCTATCTAATGTGCTAACCTTTTATATTTCCACCATATGCTTGTTTTCACTTGTTTGTTGAGAACTTGCTGCAGGTATATAGCTTTGGTTCAAAGCGCTCAATGGTGGACATCATAGAACATATGTATGAGGTAGGCCTCTTTCTTATCTTTCTTGCACATTGGTTTATATAGCATGATGTTGGGATAAAGTTGATTTCTGCAGTCATTTCAGTCTATTTTGGTTCACCCTAGCCATAGAGAGATTTTCCTCGTAACACCTATTTCTATTTTAATTGATTCAGGAGCAAGCCATAATTACATTGATCCTAAAGGAGTTGACATATTTCATTTGAAAATAAGTAAGCTTGAAAAATCAAGTTTGGTTAAGCTAGCCACTGGAACCAAAATAAGGATTAATGAGATTGTGAAAGATTGTCCAAAAAATATGAATGGAGTAAGTACTAATGTTGATATGAATATCATACCATTAACATATTTTGATATCCTAATTGGAATGGATTGTTTGGAAAAACATCATGTTGTCCTAGATTTCCATAACAAGACATTTATATGTCTTGACGAGGAAGAAAAACATAGGGAAAGCGTCATGTCCCTTCTTGTTTTGTTCTAGATCCAGGGGGATCTAGGGAGATTAGTTTATGTCCGCATTCACTGATTTATCCAATAACACTAGTTGTCTTGGGAAGATGAACTGAAGAAGCGGGTTGTCAGGAACATGAGATATTGAAGAGGTGGGTTGTCAGGCTTGTGAGAAATTTCTCTCTGGGTGAGAGAATTGTTGGAAATTGATTTCCTGAAGGTGATGAACTGGAGCTACAATGCTCAGATATTTCCTATCCAGCCTGTTGCTGAAGCCCAAAAAGGTAGTGGGGCAACCGAAGGACTATTGAGAAGAGAAGGGGCACACTTCCTGGGGTGGGACAGGCATGTGGGGAATGAGGGACTGTAGGCTATTAGTTTGAGTTGGCACCTGTGACAGAGTCTTTCCTGTTGTCCATGAGCCTTTATCCTAGTTAGGAATCCCTTTACTCAGGTGGAGTTTAGTCCCAGCTCGGGGGTGACCCATTGCTGAGAGTGATGAGCAATGTGGTCTAAGGCTGGGAGGTTTGTGGAAGGTCTGTATGCAGTTGGTGATATTCTTACGAAGATAAGTGTCAAATGTGTGATAAATTTACATGTTGCATTGTTATTTACGTGCTTATTTTTATGGGTTATCATATGTATGGTGATCACTGTGTATATTTTTATGGGTATTTCTTGTATATGCTGCATGTACATGTCTACTGTTATTTTAGTGTGAATCCATACATTTACAGAATGTATTTATCTATTTACGTTTTATATATAAAGCTTCCACAAGAGTTATGTGTGTATATATGTTTAATTGAATGCATTTCAAGAAAACATTATGTGGCATAGCTCAGTTGGATGTTGGGTGTGTTACAATATGTTCCGCAGAGAGAAGAAAGAGTTCTCTCATGTATAGTGACCCAACTTGGGTGGTCGAGGATGCTACAATATGGTATCAGAGCTTCAGTTTTCAACATTGAGCCTGGATGGGCCGAACAAGTTGAGTTGAAGTGAAATTTCACAGAGAATCTATTTTGAAGTGACGAAATTTGAGTTGTAGAGCGTCCATGGTAATATTTAGAAGTAACGATGCAGAATTGGGAAAAATCACCAATTTTTGTTGTTAAATTCATGAGAAAATTGAGAAATTCGGCCATGTGGTGAGATATTATTGATTTAATATCTGTTCTATCAAATTCAGACCTGGAATTAGTTGAATTTGAAGTTACAGTGAATCCATGTTAGTTGGAGCGAGTTTTGTGATTAAAATTCCCAATTCATGAATTGATTTTGGGTAAATTCGTTCCAGAAATGTCAACCCACAATGATTTGTTATTGCAGAGGTTGAATGGGTTTTATCAGGGTGAAATTGAGGATATTTCATAGTTGCATAATGTATATGGTAAATTGGGAAAACGTTAGGAAAAATCCTCAATTTCTGCAGCAAAATTCATGAGGAATCGATGCACATAAAGGTAAATGTGCGCAGATGGGTGCACTAAAAATGCATGTGGTGCAATGAAAATATTGTGATAGGTAAAAATCATCACTGCGTGGAAAAATGTTAGCGTGTGGGTGCGCACGATAAATTTTGGGTGCCGTGCAAAAAAATGTTGGTGTGCGGGTGTGCGCACTAAATTTTGGGTGATGCATGGAAAATGTTGGTGTGCGGGTGTGCGCACTAAATTTTGGCACCGCACGGAAAAATAATAATGGCATGCATGGTGTGCATAGTATTGGCAGAGCACAGAGGAGTTTGGTTGGTGCGCGCGCAATGTGGGTATATGTTGTCGCACAAAAATTTAGTTATGGGTGTGCGCAGAGTATTGGTGCATAGTGGGGCGTGCTAAAATTTGGCATGGTGCAATGCGTCGAGTGAAATGTGCACAGAATATCAATGCATGGTACAAAAACTGCACGTGGTGGATATTGGCGCGCGACATAAAAGTAGTGCACACAAGTTATTGGCGCAACAAAGAAGTGATACACAATGGTTATAGGTGCGCAAAGCACGAATTACCTTATGGTGTTTCCGCGCATGCTATATATGGGTGTACAGGTTGAAATTTGTATGAACAAATTCATTAGGATGGTGAAGAACAACGGAAAACCAACGAATTCCTATGACATTTTATATTGTTCGAACGTCATCTTTTTGCAGTGCATTTTTGAGGGCATTAACAACGTTTTTAGCTACTAAAAAACCACGAGAACAGAGTGTGCCAAGGCACACTCTATCTATGTAGCTCAAATAAAAGATCTTGGAGAGATATTTCTAATGGTGTAAACCATTCGTCAAATGAAGCTTTTATGAGAAAGTTACAACACAAATAGTGGAGGGTAAATTTTAAGACCATCTAACTTCCAAGAGCCATAACGTTTTTCTCCGGGATCAGATCGAGGCGCAGGAATAGTCAATGGAAAGATATTGAAACATAGAATACAGTCCCAGAGCTGAATTAAATGTAAGGGCATGCTAAATATGTTTAATATGAAAAGGAAGGTACCTGTAGCATATCAGTTACAATATGGTATTTTGGCCTAGAACTTCAGCCGGCTGTAACTAGCAGTCTAGAACCTAGAAAAAGGTGAAACTTGGACAGAGTGTCCATAATATGTATATGAAGAAATCCAATTGATATCCTACAAAAATTTCAAAGGAGTAGGTGCAAAAATGCATATTTACAGCGCAAAGTTGCGCCAACTTGAAAAATGAATAGAAAAATTAATGGGCAATTTTTAATAGCCATAAAATTTTGCTCGAGACTCATAATTGAGCATGGGAGTAGGCATTGGAAAGGTATTGGATAGTAGAATATATTTATTCACCCAAAAAATTGATCTGGAAATTCAATTTTCTAGAAAATCAGAAGAAATATTTCTGATATATTATTGAACCATAATGGTTCATATTTTTATGAAATTATTGAAACAATTAGCCTGGCAAAGTTTTTGGCTGCACATTTTGCAGAACTAAAAACAAGTAGATCAGATCAGTATCTACACAGAGTTCATAGGAATGGATGAGGCACAGGGGACTTACATCCAAAAAGATGAGATAAGAGGGATGGATGCCCATTTGGGCATTGAAGGAATAAACTCCAATGGACATGGAGAAGGAAGGGATGAAAACAAGAATATGGTAGAGACCATCAAATTTTTTTAGAAGGATGTCTAAAGCCATAAAGCAGATAATGAAAGTCTTATGAGAGCCAAGGAGAAGCGGGATGACTTCAATGTGAAGTTAATGCAAATATTGAACAAAATAGAAAATAAATTGGATAAGGAGAGTGGCTCAAGAAAATCTGGAAGTCACAGGCCTTCTGATGAGAAAAGAAGAAAGATAAGTGTTAGTAGACATCACCATCACTCCCCGAGGCATTCCAATAAGAGGGAACACAAAAACTCAAGTCCATCCCTTGTCAGGAAGAATAAGAGGTATGGAGTGGATGAGCTATGAGGAGAAATGAAAAAAATCAAACCTCCTACATTTGATGGTGAGAACAAGAAGAATGAAGATGAAGAGACATGGCTACTGGGCATGAGAAAGTATTTTCAATTGCATAATTATTCTTCTCATGCAAAAGGTATAATTTCCATCTATCAAATCAAGGGAAAGGAATCCATGTGGTGGGATCAACTTGTGCAGGTGCAACACATTAAAGAGAAAAATGTTACTTGGAGGGAATTCAAAAAGTATTTTGAGAAGAAATACTTGACTAAGAGATACTATGACAAGAAAATGAAATAGTTCTTTGAACTCAAGCTTCAGAGTATGACCATTGATGAATATGAAAGAAGATTTTTATAACTGCTGAGGTATGTCCCTTTCATCAAGGATGAGACAGTTAAGATTCAAAGGTATTTGAGTGGATTACTATCATTCATCAATGAAAAAATACAGTATGATGATCCCAAGACATTGGAGGAGACCATAAGGTGAGCCAAATGCATTTATGATAAAAAAAAAATCAAGGCCAACTTTCCAAAAAATTGGGAAGACAAAAATAAATTCAAGGTGGATCAGAGGAAGAAGGGATCTAAGCCACCATTCTTCAGAAATAATCCACAGGAACAAAAAACTCCTAGAGAACCCAAAACTATTGAGACAGGGGGTCAAAGGCCAAGGCAACCACCTATTCAATGTTGGGGTTGTAAAGGAGATCATATGTACAGAGATTGTCCCCACATAGGTGAAAAAGTGAGAACTGTTCACAATGTAAAGAAAGGTGAAAGAATGGAGGACATGGGCCTAAATGTACCAAGGATCTATGCATCCCTAGACAACAAGAAATTAAAGTATCAGTCACATATGATTGAAGTGGAAGGTATGATCAACAACCAAACCATTGCTATTTTAATTGATTCAGGAGCTAGTCATAGTTATATAGATCCTAAGAAGGTGGAAGTTTTCATTTGCCAATAATAAATCATGGGAAATATTGGTTGGTGTAGCTGGCTACCAGAGCTAAACGAAAAGTTAATGAGATGGTTAAGTCATGTCTTATGGACATGAATGGATTGAACACCAGGGAAGATTTGAACATCTTGCCTTTAGATTATTATGACTGTCTAATTGGGATGGATTGGTTGGACCAACATCATGCTATCCTAGACTATCATAACAAGGCATTCACTTGCTTGGATGAGGAAGGGAGCCTAAAGAAAGTGCAGGGAATTCCTAGGGCAGTAAACATAAGAGAAATTTCAGCATTGTAGCTGAAGAAATGTTACAGAAAAGGGTGCCAAATATTCACAAATCATATGGAAGAGAAACCTAAAGATAAGGTTCCAAATTTGGAAGATCATATAGTCCTGGAAGATTTTGAAGATGTATTGAAGGAGGTACCAAGACTACCCCCAAAGAGAGATATTGATTTCTCTATAAATTTGATGCCTGGAGCAACTCCAGTTTCAAAGACTCCATACAGAATGAGTACACCAGAGATGAAGGAGTTGCAAATGCAACTTGAATAATTTTTGAAGAAAGGGTATATACGCCCAAGTGTGTCACCTCGGGGTACCCCAGTCTTGTTTGTGAAGAAGAAAGATGGGACATTAAGATTGTGCATTGATTTCAGACAATTGAATAAAGTGACTGTGAAGAATAAATATCCTTTGCCAAGGATTGATGATCTCTTTGATCAATTGAAGGATGCCAAGATATTTTCAAAGATAGATCTTAGGTCAGGATATCATCAGGTAGGGATTAAAGAGGAATATATCAACAAGATTGCCTTCAGGACAAGGTATGGTGATTATGAGTTCACAGTGTACCATTTGGATTGTCAAATGGACCAACTGTTTTCATGTTCTTAATGAATGGTGTTTTCCGAGAATATTTAGACAAGTTTGTCATTGTCTTTTTGGATGACATCCTTGTATTTTCCATGTCAGAAGAAGAGCATGAGCATCATTTAAGGATGGTTTTTCAAGTATTAAGGGAGCATCAGTTGTATTCCAAATTGAGCAAGTGCTCATTTTATCAGAAGCAAATTCATTATTTGGGACATATCATTTCAAAGGATGGGATAGAAGTGGATCCTGAGAAGATAGAAGCCATTAGAGAATGGTCAGTTCCAAAGAATGTGCCAGAGGTTAGATCATTCATGGGCCTTGCAGGCTACTATAGGAGATTCATTGAAGGATTCTCAAAGATTGCACACCCAATCACTTCTTTGCAAAGAAAGGGTGTGAAGTTTCAATGGACATTGGATTGTGAAAAGAGTTTCCAACATTTGAAACAGTTATTAACCAATGCTCCAATACTAAGGATTGCAGACCCAAATGAAGACCTCCTTGTATGCACAGATGCATGTAATGAAGGAATTGGTGGATTCCTCACTCAAAATGGGTTTGTTATATGTTATGAATCAAGGAAGTTGAAGGAGCATGAAAGACACTATGCCACTTATGATTTGGGGTTGGAAGCCATAGTGCATGCCTTGAGGAAATGGAGACAGTACCTCATGGGGAAAATGTTTGAGCTGAAAACAGACCATAATGGTCTGAAATATTTATTTGATCAACCAACTCTAAATGTTAGGCAAATAAGATGGTTAGAATTTCTATGTGAATATGAATTTGATATAAAACATATCAAGGGGAAAGAAAACAAAGTGGCCGATGCACTCAGCAGAAGAGTGAATGAATTTCATGCTACAACCATTAGCATGTACCAATCAGATTTGAAAGACAAAATTATAGAGRCTGACAAATCAGATTGGCAATACAAGGAATTAGTGGGAAAATTACAACAAGGTAATTTGCAGCAGAAAATTGAAGAATAAAAGCTAGATAATGATGAAATTCTCAGGTACAGGGACATMAGTTATGTACCAAATTCCTAGGAATTGAAAAATATGATATTGAGAGAAATGCATAATGTACCTTATGTTGGGCACCCATGATATCATAAAACTATTGCAACTGTCAAAATCCAATATTATTGGCCAGGCATGAAGAAAGAGGTTTCTGATTTTATTGCCAAATGTTTGGAATGTCAAAAGGTAAAGGCTGAGCATAGACACCCAACTGGTTTTCTATAGCCATTGCCCATTCCTGAGTGGAAATGGGAAGTTGTAACCATGGATTTCATTACCAAACTTCCCAGAACAAACAAGTAACATGATTCCATCATGGTAGTGGTGGATAAGCTCACTAAAGATGCCCATTTTATTCCAGTTAAGCTCACTCACAAGGAAACCAACATTGATGATGTTTATATGAGAAAAATATATCGATTGCATGGCATACCCAAGACAATTGTGTCTGACAGAGATCCAAAATTTACCTCAAAATTTTGGAAAGGATTATTTAATGGATTTGGCACAAATTTGAATTTTAGTAAATGTTATCATCTAGAATCAGATGGACAAACAGAGAGGGTGAATCAAGTGATTGAGGATATGTTGAGGATGTATGCAATGGATAAACCATCAAAATGGGAAGAATACCTACACTTGGTAGAGTTTTCTTATAACAATGGGTACCAAGCATCTCTAAAGGTGAGCCCATTTGAGGCACTTTATGGCATAAAGTGCAACACATCGGTAAGCTGGGATAACCCAATAGATAGAGCAGTGGTTGGGCCAGATTTTCTCAGGGAAATGGAGGAGAAAATGTTGATTTTTTTTTTTTTTTAAAGGATGCCTAGGAAAGACATAAAAGATATGCTGATAAGGGTAGAACACAGAGGGAATTTAAAATTGGGGACCATGTATTCTTGAAAGTGAAGGCCAACAAAAGTTCCCTGAAGTTGGGAAATTGTTTCAAGTTGGAAGCTCACTATTGTGGGCCATTTGAAATCCTAGAAAGGATTGGTCCAGTAGCTTATATGATTGCATTGCCCGCATCTATGACTATTCATAATGTATTCCATGTATCATTGCTCAAGAAATATATACCTGATGCTAATCATGTTATTGCTTGGAATGTGATTCAGGTGGAGCAAGAAGTTACTTTCCAAGTGCATCCAGTATGCATTATGGACCAGAAAATAAAACAAATCTGGAATGGAGCCATAGGGCTTGTAAAGGTCCAATGGAATTGGTACGATCCCAAGAATGGTACTTGGGGGCATGATGATGCAATGCAGGTAGAATACCCACATCTTTTTGAGAATTTTTGAATTTTTGTGGTTTATGGGCACATGATGCATTAAGGACAGTGCATAAATAAGGGGAGGGGATTGTAATATCCCTAGGCCGAACCCAATTGTAATTTAAATGAAAATGTACTTAAGCTGGTGAGCTGTTTGATATCATTTTGTATGCATCTTTCATGGCATAGTGCGTGCATGTACTGCGTAGTAAAATGATTAAGTGTGCACATTCAAGGATACCGCGCACATCATCTTAAGTGTGCACGATATTGATGCCAATGAGCCTTTGTGTATATGCTATGTTTTATAGGCTCGTGAGCCAGTTTTGTGATGATTAGGCTGAAGATCCTAGATGTTAAAGGACAATGCACCTATTTTTGTATATGTCTCATCATTAATATAAAATACATCGCTGCGCACATACCAACCATGATAAAAGAGTATGGGGGACTAAACTCCACTAGTTAGGGAAAGGGTGGGGGCTACACATTAAGGAAAATGGTTAAGCTAGGGATATTAAGCCAAAAAGGAATATTATATTAATATTTCTTTAAGGTATAAAGTATGGGTAATTATTTTATCCTAAGTTCCAAAGTTGGGGACAAGTGGGCCCAAAGTAGCTTCCAACATGACAAGTGTCAAGTTGGGGACATGCATACATATTGTTGGGACTTAGTTCATTTCCCATCATTCTCTCCATGATTCATCCATCATTGAGTGATCCATTCAACGATACTAGGACCTTTCACTCACGCAGTCAACTATCCTCCATACTTTCCTGTCACTGCATTTGAATCTGTATCCATAGCCATTTTCTGCTCGGGTAGATGGTTAGCTTGGGAAGCTAGACTGAAGAAGTGGGTTGTCAGGCCTGTGAGCAATTTCTCTCTGGGTGAGAGAATTGTTGGGAATTGATTTCCTAAAGGTGTTGAACTGTAGTTACAGTGCTTGGAGACTTCTTGTCCGGCCTGCTGCTGAAGCCCAGAAAGGAAGTGGGGCAGCCGAAGGACTATTGATAAGAGAAGGGGAACACTTCCTGGGTGGGAAAAGAATGTGGGGAATGAGGGATTGTAGGCTATTATTTTTATTTGGCACCTGTGATGGAGTCTTTCCTGTTGTCCATGAGCCTTTATCCTAGTTAGGAATCCCTTTACCCGGGTGAAGTTTAGTCCCAGCTTGGGGGTGACCCACTGTTGAGAGTGATGAGAAGTGTGGTCTAAGTCTGGGAGGTTCATGGAAGGTTTGCACGCAGTTGGTGATATTGTTACAAAGATAAGTGTCAAATGTGTGATAAATTTACATGCTGCATTGTTATTTACGTGCTTATTTTTATGGGTTATCATATGTGTGGTGATAACTGTGTATATTTTTATGGGTATTTCCTGTATATGCTACATGTATATGTCTACTATTATTTCAGTGTGAATCCATGAATTTACAGAATGTATTTATTTGTTTACGTTTTATATATAAAGCTTTCACAAGATTTATGTGTGTATATATGTTTAATTGCATGCATTTCAAGAAAACTTTATGTGGCATAGCTTAGTTGGATGCTGGGTATGTTACAATATGTTCCGTAGAGAGAATAAATAGTGTTCTCTAGCATAGCGTGGCCCAACCTGGGTCACCGAGGACGTTACAAACATTGAGGATGTGCATTGAATTTTTAGAAAACTGAATAAAGCCACTGTGAAGAACAAATACCCTCTTTGATCAATGAAGAGGAGCAAATATATTTTCAAATATAGACTTGAGACCCAGATACCATCATGTAAGAATCAAGGAAGTTGACATAATTAAGACAACCTTTAGAACCATGTATGGACATTATAAATTTGTAGTGGTGTCATTGGAATTACTAATGTGCCATATGTATTTATGTTCTTAATGAATGGAATATTCATAAATTTTCTGGATAAGTTTGTCATTGTATTATTGGATGACATACTTATCTATTCTAAGTTAGAGGAAGAGCATGAACATCACTTGAGGTTGGTACTACAAGTACTAAACATCAACTATATTCCAAGCTAAGCAATTTTTCTTTTTCCCAACAACAAATCCATTATTTGGGGCACATTATTTCATAAGAAGGCATAACAATGGACCCAGAGAAGATTAAAGCCATTAGAAGATGGCCAACACAAAGGAATGTTTCAAAAGTTATAACTTTTATGGGATTAGTTGGATATAGAATATTTATAACAGGGTTCTCTAATATTTATCATCCCATCACTTCTTTACAAAAAAGGGATTTAAATTTGAATGGACAATAGAGTGTGAAGGAAATTTTAACTTGTTGAAAGAATTACTTACTAGTGCACCTATTTTGAACATTGCGAACCCAAATGAAAGTTTTGTGGTACGTACAAATGCATGTAAAGAGGGACTTGGTGTATTCCTCACTCAGAATGGACATGTCATCAATTATGATCCCATAAATATTAAGGAACATGAGAAAAATTATGCCACATTAAATATGTGGATGCATTATTTAATGGGGAAGAAATTTGAATTAAGGACAGACCATAGTGGTCTGAAATATATTTTTGAACAACCAACTTTGAATGCTAGACAAACAAGATGGCTACAAATTTTAAGCGAGTTTAACTTTGATATCAAGCATATCAAAGGAAAAGAAAAAAAAGTGGCTGATGCACTTAGCAGAAGGGTGCATCTCATGCATGCTACAACCATTAATATTCATAGTTCAGATTTAAAGAGAATGATTTTAGATGTTGTTATATTCTAGCATTACCTACAAGTAAAAGAGAGATTACAATAGAAAAATGTGCATAAAAAATTTAAAGGATGCCATATGAAATAAGATGGAGTGTTTATGCATAAAAATAGAATTTATGTTCCTAGTTTTGAAGAACTTGGGAATTTGGTATTAAAATAAATGCATAATGTTCCATATGTCGAACATCCTATTTACCATAAAACAATTGCAACAGTAAGCATCCAATTCTTTTGGACAAGAATGAAGAAGGATGTTGTTGATTACATTTCCATATGTATGGAATGTCATAGAGTGAAAGTTGAGCACATACACCCAACGGGTTTGCTACAACCATTTCCAATTCCATAGAAGAAATGGGAAGTAGTAACTATTGATTTTATCACTAAATTTCCTAGGACAACAAGGAAACATGATTCGATAATGGTAGTGGTGGATAAATTGATAAATGATGCTCGTTTTGTTCCAATAAAAATGACTCATACAACAACTAATACTACATAAATTTATTTGAGGGAAATTGCTAGGTTGCATGGGATACCTAAGGAAATTGTTTTAGACAGAGATATAAAGTTTACTTCAAAATTTTGAAAATAATTATTTAAACAATTTGGTACAAATCTAAGTTTTATCACAACATACCATCCATAGTCATATGGAAAGATAGAGAGAGTCAACCAAGTGATTGGAGACATATTAACAATGCATGTGATGTATGAGCTATCTAAGTATGAAGACTACTTGCGTTTGGTTGAGTTTTCCTACAATAATGGGTATCAAGCATCATTGAATATGAACCCATTTGAATCTTTTTATGGAAGAAAATGCAATACTCCAGTGAGTTGGGACAAACCAACTGATAGAGTGGTACTTGGGCCAAAATTTCTCAAGGTTATCAAAGACTAGATGGTTAAAATTAAGCAAAACTTGAAGGAAACACAAGATAAATAGAAGCATTATGAAGATAAGAATGAGAAAGATAGAGAATTTAAAGTGGGAAAGCATGTGCTTTTGAAAGTAAATCCCAAGAAGAGCTCATTGAAGTTGGTTCATTGTACAAAGTTAGCAGCTATATTTTGTGGTCCATTTGAGATATTAGACAGAATAGGGCCAATTTCATACATGATGAATTTATTTCTTCCATGAATGTGCATAATGTGTTTCATGTCTCTTTGTTGAAAAAATATTTGCATGATCCTAACCATGCTATTGATTGGAATTTGATTTAGGTGGAGCGAGAAGAAGATTTTCAGGTCCAACCACTGTGCATATTGTACAGGAAGGTCAAAGTGATATGGAATTGATCCATAGGATTGGTAAAGGTTTAGTGGACCTACTTCGGTCCTGAAGATGCTACTTGTGAGCATGAATATTCCATGTGGGCATAGAAACCAAGACTTTTTGAATAGTTTTGAAATTTTGATTCATGTTTTGTATATGCACCGAGGACAGTGCAAAAATAAAAGGGAGGGGAATATAATACCCCATTTTTGATTCCCTGAATTTATAATGTATTTTTTACATATGATACTTAGGCTGGTGAGCCAATATGTTAAGGTAGGAGTTCCTATAAATTTGAAAGTTCAGAGTTCCTAGAAATGTAATACTTTGAATTCATTAATAAAATACATCGTTGGCTGCAAGACAAACAATGAAATAGATAGGGGACTATGATTCCATAAGAGAGGGGCTAAAGGGGATAAGTATTTTATTAATATTTTTATTTACCCATCTTGGTATTAGTTGGAAAAGTGGTTACATGACATTCTTGTGGAAAGGCCATGTGGTTCTTTATTTAATGTTAAGTATATAAACCCCATTTTTGGGTTGTTTGGGGGTTCACCCTTTCATTGTTCTTCATTCATTCGTTCCTCTTTCATTATTTATATTGTTCTAGGAATGGGAAACACATTATGGGAAGAGAGGAGCCATTGATTGTTGGCTATTAGAAATTATTGATTATTCCAGGAGGGAATGGATGTATATGTGCATGAGAATAATGAAAGTTGAGATAGAATTATCAACAACTGATGTTCCTTGGAATTTGAAACATTGATATTTATTGCCCAGTAGCATTGGAGCCCTAGAAAAGAAGTGGAACAACCTAAAGAACTTAATTGTAGAGAAAGGGGTTCATTTTTTTGGGTTGTGTAGGATGAAGGGGAAGAGAGATGGTAAAATATGATTTCTATGTGGTTGGTAAAACTGTGAGAGCTTGATATCTGGTTGTGTGTTAGAGTCTTCCTAGGACCCGTCCTTGTGGATTCATGGAACTGGCTTGGGGGTGACCTAATGTTGATATTTGGAACAATTTTTTTTATGGTTGGGTGGAACGTTTGACATCTGCAACCAGTTGGTGAATGGTTATTTGAAAATATAAGTGGTCTCTAAGTTTTATGTGTAATTTATATTTCGTTGTGTATTTATTATCTCTAAGATGTATTTACATTGTGCATGATTGCTGTTATGATTGTGAATGACATGTTAGTATATTATTTTATAGTTTATCGTGCTTCTTGATTATTGCATGTGCTGGAAAACTGTTTCTTGATTAATAAATATTGGTAACATAAACTTCAATTTTCCTAAGGAGGAGAATTTAGAGGTGCCCGGGTAGTGGGTATGTTGTTATTTGGTATTCAGATTTATTTTAATAGGTTACATGACCCAGACTGTGGGTTTGGGCACATAAAATCTGGCAAATCAGAGGCACAACAATAGGGTCAAGCTGTATGCATCAAGTAGGCTGATTAGGGTGTGTATATACACATATTATAATGCAACAACACACACACATATGTGGGCTACAATGAGATAAGGTGCATAGAGATCTCAACAAGTTGAATGTATGGGGTTGTATAAAAACAACGAAGTTTCTAGGGTTTATAGGTGATTTCTGTAGTTTTCAGTTATTTCTCAAAGGGTCATTTTCCTAGTAAGGGTGCCCTTGTAAGCATTGATATTATTCTATTGATAAGTTGACTTGAAGGGCATAAATATTTGTGTGTTTGGAATTGGTTTATTTTCTTTCGCTACTTATTTTTGTTAATTATTCCAGTCGATAAATTTCATTTTGTGGGATGGAAATTTGTTTTACGACAAGGAAATCACTAGAAAACAATTTATCTACGCGTTAGGATTAGAAAATTGACACCCTCATCCATATGGACATGTAGAAAATGATTTTCAACAAGGTCATCTGGATCAATGTTAAAGTACTAGATTTGGATCTTGCTGAAACATATTGATATGTCATTCATTTTACCTTAGTGACTGCATAGGGTTGATGGTTTCAATGAAACTCACATGATCACAACTGAAAAAATTCTATTCCAAGATGTAATTTTCTTTTTTATACCACAAGGATCATTTGAGTCAAGTGCCCTGGATTATCTAGGAAGGAAAGATACATTTGGATTTTTTTTTTGATAATGATGAGTTGGTTCAATGAGTTTTATAATCTATGAGATCTATCTCAATAGTACAAGGCTAATGATACCCTTCTCAATGATTCCTTGACCATATAGGAACATAGAAAATTTTTATTTTGGTTGAGGTCATTTGTCTTAGTGTTAAAGAAACATATTTGGATCCTAGGGTCAAATATTGATATCTCATGCATTCAACCTTGGTGATTGCACATGGATGATGGTTCCAATGAAAATCATGTTTTACAAATAGTGAAATTCCATTTCAAGATATGGTTTTATTTTTTGTCATGAAAACTATTTAGGTAAAGTGTGATGAATTATATGGGAAGGTGAACTACATATAGAAACCACTTGAGCACTGTAAAAAAAAATGGAAAACAAATGAAAAAAATACTGAATCCAACACCAAAGGAGATGAATTCAAATGATAAGAGGCCATTTATCCAATTATGAGTTGGTGGTGTCTAAAGATACCAGTTTTCTTGGTGCTTTCATGTGTCATAGATCCATTTTGTAACATGGGCACACAAAATGCTTATGTTATGAATTTCAAAATAAAATAAGATTAATTCAATGAAACTATGAAATATTAACTTTAAGAAAGAATAAATCACCTACATATAACACCATATTTGTTTAATTAATCACTTGAATAGTCCATCTGGGTTTTCTCCATTGCTAAAAATATTCATCAACTTCTCATGCTTAGAATGAGGTAGGAAGTACTGTACCTATGAATTATGTTTTTTGGAAAGTTTCCCTAGCTTGTTTGTACCAACTATTAATTTTTTGAAGTGGTATACAACATAGCCAATTCTATAATCTTAAAATACACACTAGTTTTTTTGTTGTTGTGCAACTAGCGTAAATCATTCATAATTAACAACTATTGACCTAGTCAAAAATTCATTATTTTCATCATTTGTTACTACTTCAAGGATATTTTTGTTTCCCATCTAAACAATGTGCCACCAATAGTCAGTGCCCCATGAATTTTGTTTTTGGTGCCCACTTCATATATGTGACTTATAAAATGAAACAAAAAGTATATGACATTTCCTAAAAATGGTAGCATATAATAACAAATAAATTTAGGTGCATATAGGAACTTGTAGTAAAAACCTTAATCACAACATATTAATACCTACGTCTACAAGATCTAATACATGATCATAATATATATAAATGCATGTTTGGTCCCTATCCAATGAGGCTATTTTGATCAATGCCAATTTACACTTGGTTCCATGTATAAGCAATTCTATTGTTTCACACTATACCATTCATCACTTCTACATGAAACACAAAAGAAATATTTTTTTCTCATTCTTATTTCAAGGGTAAATTTGTCTAAACTTCTAACTAGATGAAATTGGTGAGCTCCATGCATTGTGTTGCAATGATATGTGAAATATTGGTCCACATTTTCCACCTCATAAAAAAATATCCGCACTTAGATTGCCCTTGTTAACTACTCTTCCATCACTAATGTACACCATTTGACTATATTCCCAACATAATGAAATAAACTAAGTGTTGCCAACTTCATCTCTTCTCTAAATAGAGAAACTTTTATGCACACACCAATGCCATTGTGTTATCCTTTTCCATGTCTAGAATCAAAATAGTAATATATATATATATATATATGGCACCCTATATTTTATGTGAAACAAACAAAACACTTGAATTATACATACATTTTTGAACTGACCCATGGAAACATATAATCGGATCCAATTTCAACAAAAAGGTATATCCCTAGTGATAAAATGATAATAGAAGAACTAAAAACAATGTTGCACATAATGGATGTCATGGGTCCAATAATAACTTATGCAAAAGTGATAGTTTTTCAATATCACGTAGATATCTTCACTACTATATATCCCATGCCTATAAGTGATATGGACCATTATTCCTAGCCAATTTGAATGATACTATTAGTTATGTATTTCATTGTATGGCTGTAGGGTGTAGTATTTGAAAAAATAAATCACTGAGCATACAATTTTAAGGAGAAATGTATGTCTCTCTCTATGCAATTGGTGGTGGTGTATTCAAGGATTGTTGCACATGGTTAGTATGAAAAAAAGATTTATATCTAGACATGTTTGATTCACATTTCTTAAAAGATCTTTATCCAAGCTTCAACACTTCATGGGTAGTTTTTGTCATGTCAGTATAGTGTTGAATGTGGGATTCACGATCCCTAGAATCCTTTCTATATTTTAATACATCCCTTATGTTGGAATAAGTCTTGGTGTTATGATGCCAAAATGAAGGCATTAATCCTTTCACTACTTCAACTAACTTCACGTGTCTACATGGAAACCTATCACTAAATTATCATTAAATATCCATTTCTTGTTATGTATCAAGATTGTATCTTCTAACATAATATATTTTTCATTTTTTTTTCGATGTAGTTTAACAATTTTTTCTTGTGCACATATTAAAACAACATTATATTTTGCTTCTACTTACAATTAATTCATCCAATATGTGGCATGCCGCATTCTAGTCTCACAAATGATATTTTTTTCCCATGGATGTGAATGCATTGATAAGAGATTTACTATGTGATTACTTGTTTCTATATTTTTCACTAATTTTATGCCAATTTTGAGAATATTGTATTGTAGTATAGATCAAATAAATTGACATTTACTAGCATTAAATTTAGGTTTAAAAATTTCCTTAATAATTCATGAAGAATGGTGATGGATGGTGTGTTCATTTATCTTTCCTTCCATGGAAGACAATGCACTTTTTTCCACTCATATATGTTGATGGATATTCTTTTTCAACGTGTAAGTTTCAATAAGAATTGTACAATTTGAATCATTTTGACATCAACTAGAGGCTGGCAACTTTTATTGGGATATCAAATCACCTCACATGATTATTTAGAAATCTCATAAGGACATTGGACTAGACCACCTCCACTAATAAACCCTTTAGTGATATGTTGGAAAGCCTCATCTATAGAGTTAGGATCAAAAGTATTGAACTGTTTACCACAATGTTTGGGGAACAACATCTCAATATCAACATATTTCCAATAATTGGATTCCAAGAGAACTAGATGATATTTCTCTATATAAATTTCATTTAGATGTGATTCTACCCAAAATTTTGAAGAAAAATCATTTGATGTAGAACATGGTGTGCCATCCATTGAACTTGGAATTCAAATGTGGATCATTGTAGCATGAATAAATGTTCATACTATTACATAGCGAATTGATTTTGAAAATGATGTGTAAGTTATAAAATTCCGATGATTTGACTTTGGTTGTGAGGTATGAGTTGTTGTCTCATTTGTCAGAATCTTATGATTCCATGTTTGCTCCATTTCCATTTCCTTTATTTTCTTCTATTTCTTCTTGTGTAGGTGCCTTCCTCTCCACTTTTCAAATTCTATTTCATATTAGATTCTCCCTCAAAAACTATGATAAATTTATTATTATTATTATTATCTATGAATATGTGTAAAATAAATGTTGGTTAACATAACTAAACAACATTTTGTGAACACTTTCTATGTTTATTGTCTTGGAGTGTAGATAAAATGTCTTGAAGCCTACACTAATTGATTTTAATATATCAATAACATATACATGTTAAATGTTTGACAACAAAACCCACAACCCCACATGAACATAAAATCCTTATAAACAAAAATTAATTATCATATATATTCCATAAATGAACCATTAAAGGCCCAAGCACCATGAACCATGCATCAAACTAGATCACATGACCTATCTAGGATTCTTAGTCTGAAAGGACATGAACAAGGCCTAAAAACACCATGTGGTAATATGAGCATCATTAAGAGTTATAATGCATTGCGAATGGGAATCAAGGTCTTGAGAATGGATGGGGGATAAAATCAAGGGACTTACACCTTGAATGATGCTCACTCAGGTTTGAGGGTAATGTATGAGGTCTCAAATGCTAAAAAATGACTCTAACTATATATGATATTTGGCCTCCCACTAGACATATGATAATTTTTAGGAGGTATTGTGCATTAAATATAGGTATTAGGGCCTTGAAGACCATGAGTGAGGCCCCAACCCAACAAACATGAAAGATGTAGGGGATAATTTACCTCCGATTAAAAATACATGAGAACCATTAGGAGGTATTGCACACCACAAATAGGTATTGAGTTATTCATAATGGTCAATAAAAATGAAATTTAGGACCTTAATGTTTGAATTGTTCTTCTCAAGCTTCATGGCCATGGAAGAGGCCTCCGACCACCATTAATAACCTATGTAGTGGATCTACGAACTCTAACTAAGACTATGAGTGTGGTTAGGAGACATTGCACACCATGGATTGGATTGGCCTTATATCCTTCACAATGGTTATGGGATGAAAATAATTGACATAGGACTTGAATGAGTCCTATCATGATCAATAYACATGAAGGAGGAATACAACTATCATAACTCAATTTTGACRCTCTTTTCACTATCACGAGTCACCTTTTTTACCATTTTATCCCTTCTTTTCACCGCTTCACTGCCCCTTTCACCATATGTTTTGTGTTTGTTGGAATACTGAGAGGGGGGGTGAATCAATATGAGCACTTTTTTTATCACTTTTAACCATAATATGTAATCATTAACATCATAAAAAATATATCATCAATATATCATGAGCAATATAAATCAATAGAGCATAATAGACATCCAAAGAAATATAGTACACTAGAATTTACGTGGAAACCCAAGTGGTAGAAAAAAAAAGAATGATTTTCTTATATATCAAAAGAATGCATTCATTGGAAGCACCAACTTCTCAATTCTCCAGCTACAATTGGAAGGAGGATACACCCCACTATTTATAGGCTCCAACCTAAAGGAATCTACAACTACTTGAATTCTCTAGCTCCATCCAGAAGGAGTCTACAACCACCTGATTATTAGGATCCAACCTAAAGGAAGCTTCAACTCCCTGTGTTCTCCGACACTAACCAAAAGGAGGATACAAGCCCCTTTCCTTGATCCATCCTACAGCCTTGAAATATAAGTGTAGACCAATTGTCACTACCATAATCAATGCCACTATCACAACCACTGCCATTGCCACTACCACTGTCACTACCATTGTCACTACCTCTGTCACATCAACCTGTAACATGTCAAGTTGTCACTATGTCCAACCTGTCAATGTCAACCTATCATTGTATCAACTTGTCACTGACCAACCTATCATTGTATCCAACCTGTCACTGTATCCAACCTGTCACTGTACCATCAACTTGTACTATACCAAAACCTGTACCATATCATCCATCAATTATGTACCAACATATGAACCATAATCAAATCATGCACCATGTATTAGGACATCAATCACATATAAAACCAACACCATATACCATAGCATCAATCATGTATATACCTGTACCATATCATCAATAAAGAGCCTCATAGAACCAAAACATGTGCCTCATGCATATGCCACCATATTTCAAGTGTATACCTCAACCATACATCCACATCTCAAAGTTGAACCATAGCAATCATATCATAACCAGATACAAGAATATACCTCTATCAACCATGTAGCCAAGATTTTCCTCAATCATATGCCGAACCAAACATACCTCGAGAATGTATCATACCATATCTAAATACAAAAAGAACATACGTATACCAATACCTATATAGCTGACCTGATACATAGTAGATCTAACCTGTAGGCTTACTTCTGACTTCACAGACCTGGTATTAGCATTACCCAATCTTTCATGAGATTTTCATAGATCTGTGACTTCCTCTTCTACTAACTACGGATATCCACGCTTTTCTCCACTACAACCTGCATACATCCACACTCGTCTCACCTATAACCCATAGATACCTTAGAAACTAGGGTTACTCATATTTTCTACAACTCCGAGACTTACACCTTGGACCTTCCTTCACAACTTTAGAATTGCTACCTCATAATCAACCTCAGATTCACTAATAGATAAAAATTTCTTCACAAGATAGATAATCAATAGAGATGTGTGTGAATTGTACTTATGAAAGAATCCTTGATGGTTATTTATTCTTTTTCTAGGTAAACTCTTTCCTTAAACTTAGGGGCTTCTTAACTTCCTTGTTACAACCACTTTACCCTTTCATTAAAGACCTGTAACCAACTAGGGGCTTCTTGACCATTCCTTAGGGATTCTAACTCCACAATGTTGATAGATTGGGTTGGTTTTGATTGATTTCAACCCTTGAAGCAAGTCTAGTAGCACATTTCGGTATCCATAGAGGTATGGTTAAGGAAATTGAGTTTGTATGAGGAATAACGACATGATGACCAATGAATTTGTAGGCAATACTATCATAGATGGATACTACACATCGTGCCATTTTCGGTGATATGTGGTACACCACATGGTTCCTCACGGTTGAAAAGATATGGCTTAGTGAAGTCGGAGGACCCTCACGAATATTCTAGAAGATCCTAGAAGGTCAACAAAGAAGTCAATTACTCTAGAAGATCCTAGAAAGTCATCAAGAAGTTTACTAGTCAAAGTGGTTGCAACTAGGAGTTAATTATGGGTAGTTGTTGAAATAAGAAAATAATTAAAAAGAAATTAGTTGCAACATGAAGTGGTGAGTTTACTAATTATTGGCAGTAGTTGCAACAAGAAAGTGGGTTATCCCTAAAAGAGAGAAGTTGGGTAAAATAGTTAGAAGATGAACCCTAAAGGAAGGCACTTGGAGAGTATAAATAAGAGGGCAAGAGACTCCATTAGCACTTATTGAGCACATTGAAAGTCTATATTTTGAAAGGTTTATTGCAGGTACTCATTGATACATCTGAAGTTGTGCAAGTCTAAGCTAATGAAAGAAGAGTGGCGACAAGGTTTCACAATTGCATAAGAGAATGGGAAAGTCATAAAAAACATTGATTAGGGTCATCCTCATAGGTCATACAATAAAATTCCTGCGAGGCATCCCTACAGGTTGCGTATAGCTTGTCATGCGAGACCTCACTAAACAACCCCTTACGTCATGCGAGGCAATTCCATATATAAAGGATGAGAGGTGTTTGAGGTTGTAGAGGCTGAAGAGAGGCTAGAAGAAGTGTGATAGTGTTTAGGTACAACAAATATATCTACATGATCAAAAGGTATGTTATATCCTTGTTTGTAGTTGGATGTTGGTGATTGTGTGAGATATAGTTATGGGAGATTGAGTATTTTCCCTGGAGGGAATATTGGCTCTATGGTACATATTGTATCATATATATATACAAAGGTATAGTGATGGTATATTTTTAGTTTGTATTTGGCATACATTATTGGACATATTGTTGAGGTATATCTTGTATTCCTTGGTACATGTTTTAGGGATTTTGGTTGTGGTATGTTGATGAAGTTATTGGTACAGATTGAGGTTGCATAACAATGAGGGTTTGATTCTTGGTTGATGTGAGGGTTCATTACACTTGGTTTATGATTGTTTGTATATGGATAACACATGATTAAAGAGACATAGTTGTACATGGTTTGAGCTATACATTTGTGTGAGTGGGTATGAGATCTATGTGATCATATCTGATTGGTTGAGGAGATTGTTGTGACATGTTGTTGTTACAGGTTGTGATAGGTTGTTGGTATAGGTTTTACAGTGACAGGTTGTTGGTACATGTTTTATAGTGACAAGTATTACAAGGATAGATTGACAGTTATAGTAGCACTATCAGTTATTTGGAACTTATATTTTAGGGTGGTTGGATGGGGAAAAGATAGGTGGTTTTACCCACCTTTTGGTTGTAGCCGGAGAACATAGGGAGTTGTAGCCTCCTTTTGGTTGGAGCCATATAATTAGGGAGTTGCATCTTCCTTCAGGTTGGAGCCTAAGAAACCAGGGGGTTGTATCCTCCTTGCAGTTGTAGCTGGAAAACAAGGAAGTTGGTGGTTCCTATGAATGTACTTATTTTGACAATATAAGAAAATCATTCCATGGTTTTCTCCCGCATTAGGTTTCCATGTAAAATATTTGTGTACTGTGTTTATGTGTGGTTTCTTATTGTTCACTGCTTATGTATACTTCTCATATTGAATGTTATTGGTAATAATCTCATAAAGTAAACAATATGTTGGATAATTGGTTTGGACAATTGGCTTGGACAGTTGGTTTTCATTGATTTCAACCCTTAGAGATTGATGTCAACCCTTGGAGAGGTCGAAAGATGTTAGAAAAATGTGTGATCGAGATTGATGGTGAGTGTTAGTTGGGTGCATTTAACGAAGTTTGGTAGAACATTCTGTTATCCCCAAAGGTGTGGTTAAGGAACTAGAGATTTTATGAGGAATAAAGGCATGAAGATCAGTGAATTTGCAGGTAATACTATCATATATGAATAATACATGTCATTCAATTTCCAGTGATATGTGGTACATCGCATAGTTCCTCACGATTGAGGATATATGTCTTAGTGAAGTTGGAGAACCCTCATGAGTTATCTAGAAGCCCATAGAAGGTCAAAGAAGTCAATTATTCTAGAAGCTCCTACAAGAAGTTTACTAGTAAAAGTGGTTGTAACTAGGAGTTAATCATAGGTAAAGTTGTTGCAATAAGAAAATATTTAAAAAGAAATTAGTTGCAACTAGAAGTGGAGAGTTTACTAATTATGGGTAAAGTAGTTGCAAGTGGGTAAAGTAGTTGAACGTGGGTTATCCCTAAAAGAGGAAAGTTGGGTAAAATAGTTAAAATATGACCCCTAAAGGAAGCCACTTTGAGAGTATAAATAAAAGAGAAAGGTACTGCCATTAGCACCTATTGAGAACATTGAATATCTATTTGTGAAAGGTTATTGTAGGTACTCATTGATACATCTGAAGATTTGCAAGTACGACAAAGTGAAGGTAGAGTGACGACAAATTTTTGTAGTTGCAGATTAGAGCGAGGGTTTCATGAAAACACCTAGTTAGGTTCATCCCCATGGGTCACCTATTAGACATCCCACGACGCACCCCTGCAGGTTGCATAGAGATTATCATGCAAGGCCCCACATGACACATTTCCTGCATCACACAAGGCACTACCAGACCTAAGGATGAGAGGTGGTTCAGGTTGCAGAGGCTGAGAAAAGGCTATAAGAAATGTGACAATGTTCAGGTACTACAGATCAAGCTACATGATAAAAAATGTATGTTACATGATTGGATGTTGGTGATAGATTGAGGTATTCTCATGTGAGGTTGAGTAGATGCCCTTCAAATATCATTGGCTATATGATATATGATACATATTTCAGATCTATAGAGGTACAATGCTGGTATACTTTTTTTTTATCATGTGAACACTTTGTTGGGATATGTTTGAGGCATTTACTTGTACATGATTGTGGTATGTGTTGGGTCTAAAGATGTCTGAAAATAGTCTTAGTTTAACATTAATTTATCAACCCAAGGATTCATCTTTTATCTCAAAGAATATCGACAAAGTCTATGAAGATAGCTCGTAGAGGCTAGAATCGTGTAGTGAAAGCAAATATGAGTTTAACAACAATGAAGTTCCTCAAATATTCATTAAAGATTCTAAGAATTGAAATCTAAAGTTGTGCAATGGAAAGGAACTAATTAATCTATTGGATTCATTTTAAGAGCAGTAATTGAATCTAAATAAAGACCTACAGAAATGACTATTATTTTGAATCCAATTGCTAGAAAGAAAAAGGCGAATTAATCTATCTATGGAAAGAAACAGAGACTCTAATATAATCGAAAAGAGACAACAATCGTATTTCTATTGAAAGGAACAACAACTATATTCTAATGGAAAGGAACAACAAATGAAGACTAAGTAAAAGGAACAACAAATGTAAACTAAGTAAAAGGAACAACAAATGTAGACTAAGTAAATGTGAACTTATGAGGAACTATCAAGCATCAATCTCAGTAATGGGAATTGGAGAAGCAATCATCTAATGCTTAAGGAAATATCTATCTTTTGCAATTGACATAAAATCATCAACAGACTGATGCATTCATTTAACTTCTGTAAAAGAGAATTGAATCACAAAACATAAATTGAACTAATACAATTACAGGTCGAATAGTAGCTCCTTCAAACTGGGCCCTTGGTCCTTAGAAGCACTATTATTTGAAACTCGGTAGATAGAAATGGTAAAACTGCTCAACACTTTTATTAATTTCATAGCTGGTACAACATTTTACAAAAACTGCTGATGCATAACAATTCTAAGTTCTGAGTTCTTTGATGCAATTCTTCTATATATTTTCAAGATCTATTTACCCCTTATATATTACAATAATCTGGGTAAATTAAGCTATCCTGAGGATCAAGAGATCCTCAGGATTTCTTTACTATTATAAAGTTACAATATAAGAAACTTGATCATCTTCAAAACTGCCTTGCACCATAAAGTCTTCAACCTCCAATAGCTTGCGCATCTTCAATATTTCCTTTGCTATCTTGGGTTTGAAAATACTTAACCAATCCTGTAATAAAACCAGACAATTCCAATCATATTTTAGGATCTATGTAATCTAACTTCAACAACAACGCTGAAGAGTATATTATTCATTTCCTATTCTATTTTCTCCTAAATAATAGAAAAGTCAATCAAGATGATATCATGAGATGTGGGAAAAAGGAAGATATTTATACCTTTTTCATAACCTAACATACCCCCCATCTTACCTTCTTGCATGTCCTCATGCAAGCTGAGATCTTACATGTAAAGCAGTAATGCTATAAGGTGGAAAGGTTGGTTCACCAGGCCTTCTAAACCCATTACTTCTTTTGATTTCTCCAAAAGAAACATCCTCCCTTTTCTTGTTAATTTGATAATCTTTTTGGTAACTTTCTGGAGGGAACCAGATGATAGGGGGATTATATCTGCACCCAATCCAAGTAGGCCCTTCCTCTAGGAGAAATCTAGAATACCTTTCTATTATGTAGGTAGCTGTAAAGAAATTCCTGTACCCAAAGGTTTCCCTACTCTTTACTTCACTGGAGGATGCATCCCATCTCAATTTAGAAGCAGCAAGAGCTTCCTCCTTAAGCTCCCTAAAGCGAGTGATACCTGAATGTATAACATGTAGATGGATAGGGGCTAAGGAGTCTACGACCCCCCCTCTTTTCATAAAGGTTGTATGTCACATAATGGCTGGAAAGGACTTTGGAGGTTCTCCCCTAACCCAGAGATCTAGCCTAGCTTCCCTCTTTAGGAAGGTTTTATGAGATTTACCCCATCTAACTTGGTTCTGAGTAAATGACAAGAATTATTGAAACTGTATGTCACCTATAAATGGGCCAGGGTTATCTTCCCTCTTTTCTTCCAGAATGAAATTATGAAAGTACAATTCACACAAAAATTATTGTACCTTTTCATCCTGCTCTCTGAAACATGAAATAAACTCAGGTACAGTGGCGAAGGTTCGAAGGAAATAGGTTTACCTGCTCTAATGGTCTTCACTCTTAATAACAAATATCATTCCAACAAAAATAAAGTGTAATTGGTGGTAGGGGCTCTACAATTAATAGCATCAGAGTAGACATCACATATGTCTTTGATTTGATCCAAAGCTTTTTCTAGTTGGGTTTGCACCTTTTTTATCTTCCCTTGGGCTCTGGTGAGTGCATCATAGGTCTCACTCTTTGTTGCTTTCATGTCCTTCAGTTGTTTAACAATATTTTGATGTTCAGTCCTAGTGACCATCTCATCTTGGTGTTGAGCCAATGCTTGCTGGGCCTGTCCCAACTCTGCCTTTAGTTTATCAATGGTGACACCCTGTGCCTGAGATTGGGATGCTTGGTATTATTCCATAGCTTCCATCTCTTCCCTAGATTCAGTTAATGCTTGCTGGGCCTGTGTAAGTTTTGCTTCCAGTCTATCCACAATAGCACTCTGTTTCTGGGACTGGAGTTCCTGGTGCTCTACTATAGTTAGTAATTCATTTCTATTTTGAGCCAGGGTTTGTTGAGACTGCATCAATTCTTCCTCCAATCTCCTGATGGTAGCATTCTGCTCAAGGATTTGAGCTATTTCCTCTAATACTGGGGTGTCTGTCTACACCTCAACATCAATTGTTTCTATAGCTGTCATATTTTCCTGTGTTTCTACAGGAATTACTTCCTCGTTCTGAGCTACTGTTTCTTATACTACTATTTCTTCAGGGTTTATTTGTATCCCTACAGAATTTGTACTGACTGCTTCTTTAGGAAGAGGGTTTCTTCCTTTCACTCTGGCCCTTTTGTTCTTCTTTCTTCTGTGGTCCTTATCTTCTTGTTCTAACTGTTTCCTCAATTCCTTAATAATTTCCTTGAGTTTACTCACCTTCTGCTTCAATACTTCAACCTTCTTAGCCTTTTTCTTCAATAATTTGTTTTCCTTTTATAACTTTATAATTTTCTTATGGCTCTTGGCTGATTTTTGTTTATGAGAGGTCTCAAGGTCTTCTTCATTATGGTCAACAGATGGTTGTTCCTCTATTCCTTCCAAATGTTCTGTCTGTCCAAGAGGGCTTCTTATTTCAAGATGAGGTTCTTCCTGTGTTGTGTCCTCTGGAAAAGACATTTCAATATCAGGAAAATCTTCAAATGGTTTTGAAGAGGAGGCTTGTTTTGGGCATTTTTCTGGATTATTTGTGCCTCTGTCAATTGAGGTTCCCAAGTTTCCTGGAACCTGGGCTATTTCTACCTCATAGCTCTTCAAAAATTGTTCTGTCAGATGCTCTAATGCTGGTTGGGTGTCTTCCTAATCATTCCTCGGTGAGGTCTGTTCTTCTTACCCAGTTTCTTGAACATTCCCCTGTGGGGACTGTTCTATAGAGTTATGAAGTTCTTCAGGCTATTTTGTTGTACCTTGAATTGCTTCAGTTGTTTCCTGAATTCGTCTGCTTCTTCTCCTTGTTTGAATGATGGTTTTAGGGACAATTGTTGCTCTCTTCCTATTTTTTGTTAATGCCTATGTTTGTGAGGTTTGGGCCTCTGTGATTTGGGCAGGGTCTGCCTTAGCTTCAGTTTGAGGAGATGGGATTTCTCTTTGGATAGTAGTCTCCTCTACTTGTCTATATTCAATTTCTTATGGTGGTTTTTCATGGCATAATTCAGGCTACTCCCGTTGTGGAGGTCTATTGGCCTCAATCAGGTTATCCCAGGTCAATTGAGTTTGACTCAGTTCTTTATTTGTTATCAGTTTAAGTAATCTGTGGTGACTGATAACAGTAACATGGTCCTTGGATTTTTGTGTTCTTAAGGCAACTTCATGTAATATGGCATTCAAAAAGAAAGGTAGATTAAGTACTAATCGTTGTTTCAAAGCTGCCAATAGTTTGAGGTGGCGAGGTCGAATTACGTCATATCATCCATCACAGGTGATGTACCGCTGAATTATCCCTGCCAGTTCCTTCCATGGTTCTCTGAGGGTACTGTGATTAAGTCCCTTTCCCTTCTTATCCAATTCTTCCCCAGGGTCTATGAAAGTTTCCATACCTTCCTTCAGTGTTGTGTATCTTCCTATCCATTAAATTCCTGTGGTAGGGAGGCCCGTGACCTCTGCTAAGATTTCCGGGGTGACTCATATTTGTATGCCTCGCACCATAGAGATTTCTCCCTATAGATTCTGAAAGAATTCAAGCATGACATTCGTGTCATATCCTTGTAGATGGTTGAAGTAATCCATCCACCCCAACCGGTGCAGGATGTCTCTTGCTTGCTCTGTAACCTGTAGTAAAGTTGGCTCCCTGTGCACACCTCTGCCACCCATTTTGTGAGAAAATGTGGATGACTATTGTTCCTGGTAGCAGACTTGGTTAGACCATCTTGGAGGAAAAATTACTGAAAATAACAAATATTAGATACAACAAATGTTTACAAATGTGGGTATTTATTACAATCATTATTATCTTTATCGAGAAGCATGTCGAGTGTCCACTCCCCTCATTAATATGAAGGTCAACCTTGACTGTCAGTGTACGGGGAAGTAATGAGTGTAGGTATTGATGGTGAGAAGTAATGATTGTACTTCCGTCACCAATGGGGATCAATGATTTATTTTCAAACAACATATTTTAATGATAATCATTAAATGTTAGTCCTCTTTTGTGGAATTGAAATATACCTATACTCAAAAGAATGGTTTTAAGGATACATACACCGAATAAATTAAATCTGTTCATTTAAATAATATCCCACATATCATAATGTTGTTACTTTTCTATTTTATTGAATACAATCGAAATGATAGTTGCATTATTGAGTGAAGGAAATATAGAGACACACAGAAACTTGGCATTTAAGGTGAACTTACATACCATAGGCAGAGCCACTGTTGCTAGTAGGCGTCCATAGACTTGATAGGGTTTCCTTTTAACCCTTAGATGAGCTTGTATCCTTGATAATTATTTGAATCGTCTTTTCCAAAAAGACCATTATCCTGGTTTGGTATCCAAATAGTGATAATGCCACTCACTGGATTGTAACTTAGGTGAACAAGCCGGCTCCTGATGAGACCCCTTGTCCTTTGACTAGAAAATTTCAAAGGCCATTGCCCTGGTGTGGTAGCCATAGCGGGAATGTCACTTAGGTTATTATCCTATGATCGTGGTAGGTTGGCTCGTGATGAGACCCCTTATTATTTTTGAAATTTATATATATATATATATATATATATATATATATATATATATATTTTTATTTTTTTTGAAAAATACCATTATCCTGGTTTGGTATCCATATGATGATAATGCCACTCACTAGAGTGTAACTTAAGTGAACAAGTCAACGCGTGATGAGACCTCTTGTCCTTTGACAAAATAAAATGTCAAAGGCCATTGCACTGGTGTGGTAGCCATAGTGGGAATGCCACTTAGGTTAGTATCTAATGATCATGGTAGGTTGGCTCGTGATGAGCCCCCTATTCTTTGTGGGAAAATAAATTTTATTGATTTTTTTTTTTTATAGTGAATGAAGGGAGGCTCATCTACTCCTTAAGAGTAAGGGATGGCGTAAAGAAGTGTAAGGTTGCCAAGTAAAAGTGTGCCGTAGACACCTTATTAATTATAAAGGAGAGATATCATTTAAGTGTATTTGTATGTATAAGGGAAAAGAAACGAATTATGGTGGTTACTGGTTATGAACAAGGTTTAAGAGATTTCAAAGAAAGTGATCTAAAAAAATCAATTTGATAAGGTATGGGAGATATTTCACAAAATAATGATAGATTGTTAGAAATGATGCTGGTGAAAAATTATTTGGTGAAAGTTGTACCCCAAAGGAAAGGTTTAGCATTTTATTAGGAATGTAGAGAAGGAACGATAAAATGAACAACAAGTGTGCAAAGGAACAACAGGCACAAAAAAAGGAACGACAATTGTTCCATTCAAAGGAACAACAGGCATGCAAAAGGAACAACAATTGTTCCGTTCAAAGGAATAACAGGCACGCAAAAAGGAACACCAATTATTTTATTCAAAGGAAAAACAGGCGTGCAAAAGGAACAACAAGTGCGCAAAAGGAACAACATGCACGCAAAATGAACAACAATTGTTCTGTTCAAAGGAACAACAAGTGCGCAAAAGGAACAACAATTTTTTCGTTCAACGAAACGACAGGCGTGCAAAAGGAACACCAATTATTTCGTTCAAAGGAACAAGATGCGCACAAAAGGAACATCAATTGTTCCATTTTTAACCATCTGAATAGGTAATTTTTAGAAACCTGGAAATGTGGTTTTCTTGAATCCAAGGTTGATTAGTCATCAACTAAATCCATTTATGAGTTGGTTTATTTCAAAATTAAGTAGTGGATGGTTTGTTAATGTTATGAATTTCATTATAGTTGCCCAATTGTTGCTGCTGAATCTTGACACATTCATTTCTCTACGAAAGACAGGGTTTGGGTAATGAGGTGAAGTAGGAGTTCATAACATAAAAGAGTGATAATTGAGTTCATTACAATTATCCTCCCTAGTTTTGATTTTCTCAAATGACTGTAAAAAATAATAATAAAAAACTAAATAAGATCTACAGAAAACAAAATTATATATAGTATGTATAGTGTCAATGAAATTCAACATTTATGGAGTTGGGGTGGCTGGATTGCCTTCCTAGCCAACCAAAATTCGAATGGTAGGATCCTTACTTACTTCCTGGTAGAAAGATTCTTTTGAGGGAGACTGATGATAGAGTCATAGCCGGTGTCCATTGACCCGAAATGGAGATCCGGACCCATCGATGGTACTTAATGTGACTGTTCCATTATCATGGACTTCATTGATTTTGTATGGTCCTAGCCACCGTGTCTATAGTTTTCCTGGAAAATCCTGAAATATGGAATCATAGAGGAGCACCCAATCACCTTTTTTAAATGATTTTTTCTTGATATGCTTGTCATGCCAGGTCATCCTCTGTTGCTGAATAACGGTTGTGCACTCTACAATAGACAGACGTGCTTCATCCAATTCATTGAGTTGTTGAAGGCACTTTTTATGTTCTTTTGTAAGATCCAGTTTGATTTCTTGGGCCATCCTTAGAGTCTTGATTTCAAACTCGATTGGGAATATGGGATCTTTTCCATAAACTAGATGATAAGGAGAGTAGATAGTGTTATTACGCCATGTTGTGCGGTAATCCCGTAAGGCATTTGGGAGTTCAGAAGCCCAATTCTGTCTGTTTGTTGAGACAGTCTTTGTCAGGATTTCCTCCAAGACTTTATTGGTTCTTTCCACTTGCCCATTTGCTTGTGGATGGTACGGAGAAGTAATTCTATGTTTGATATGATAATTATCTAGGGTGGTGGTGATTCTATGAGATGTAAATTGTGACCCCCCATTAGTAATTACCTCTCTTGGTAGTCCATAGCATATGAATAATTTAAAAATAAATTTGATGACTCCTTCTTCTGTTGCATTTGGAAAGGCTTCTGCCTCTACCCATTTAGTCATGTAGTCCATTGCGACTAGAATATAGGCCTTCTGATTTGACTTTGGATTGAAGGGGCCAACGAAGTCTAGTGCCCATCTCTCAAATGGTTCCACAACTACTTGTGCTTTCAAAGGAATTTCATCATCCTGACCTGGTTTTCCCATTCGTTGAAAACTATCGTAGGTCTGGACATATTTCTTCACATCTTTGAATATTGAGGGCCAATAGTATCCCATCTGCAAAATTTTGTGTCCAGTCTTGCGATCTGCAAAATTCCCACCACAGGGCTCATCATGTCCTGCCTTTAGTATGTCATAGATTTCATCATCTCGTACACATTTGCGGATCTGGAGATCAACTCCTCTATGGAAGATATATCCCCTGATCCAGGTGAATCATGCGCTATGCTGGACGATCAGTTTTCTTTCCCTAGATGAAAGATGTGCCGGTAATCTTCCTGCTGCCAGGTAATTTGCCACATCAGCGTACCAAGCTAGCTTTGTAGTAATGACAAATAGATGCTTGTCTGGAAATCGATCTTCGACTGTTAAGGAGTCATCTGTTTTGGGTATACAGGATAGGAAGTTTGTGACAAGATTTTCTCTCCCGGGTTGATCTTTGATGGTGATATAAAATTCTTGCAATAGAAACAACCACTGAGTGACCCATCCATTAGTAATTGGTTTATTATCTAGGTATCTAATAGTGGAATGATCGGTATACAAAATGACTAGATAGCCTATTATATAATGACAAAATTTATTGATGGCATGCATAATAGCTAAAAAATATTTCCTTGTTACTGTATAATTAAGTTCAGCTAGATTAAGATTCTTGCTAATAAAATAAATGGCATAGGGTTTCTTGTTCGAGGACAACGCCTATGGAAATATCTGATGCATTGGTGGAGATGTGAAATGGTACTTTCCAATTCAGCTCCCTTAACACCGATGCTGTCGAGATCAACTTATTGAGTCTTGAAAATGCCACATCACACTTGTTAGACCACTGAAATTCTACATTACCAGTCAAAGCATGTAAAGGTGCAATGGTTCTTGCAAAATTTTCCATAAATATACGATAGTATCCTAAAGCGCCAAGGAAACTACGTACCTCAGTTTGTGTGTGTGGTGTAGGTAGATTAAGGATTACCTCTATTTTTGTTGGATCTACCCTAATTCCATCTATAAAGATATAATGTCCTAGTACCACACCTTCTGTCATCATCATGTGACACTTTTTGTGGCTTAAACATAACCTGGTCACAATGCACCGCTCTAGTATTTTCTCCAGGTTATTTAGTGCTTGATTGAAGTCGTCGCCATAAGGAGTGAAATCATCCATATAGATTTCAAGCCCTTCGCTGATCAGATCGCTGAATATGCTTAGAATGGCCCTTTGAAAAGTGGTTGGAGCGTTACAAAGTCCAAAGGGTAATACTCTGCATGCAAAAGTTCCCCAGGGACATGTGAATGTAGTTTTATCTTGATCTTCTGGGGAAATCTAAATCTAGTTGTACCCACTAAAACCGTCTAGGAAAGAAAAGAATTTCTTTCCTGCCAAAGTATCCAAGACCTGATCAATGAAAGGCAAAGGGAAGTGGTCTTTTTGAGTGGCTTTGTTAAGTTCCCTATAGTCAACACATATCCACCATTTCCCATTTTTCTTTGGGACAATCACTAATGGGGAAACCCACCGACTATCTAAGATGGGATATATAAAATCTACATCCAACAACTTTTGTAATTCTTCTTTAACGATATCCCTGAGGTGAGGATTCAATATTCTCTGTGGCTGTCGGATAGGCTAGCCATCTTTTTCAACATAAATGTGGTGTGTGCAGAGTTGCGGATCAATAACTTTCATATCAAAATATTCCCATGCAAAAGCTTGCTAGTATTTGGAGAGGACTTGAGTTAGCTTTTGTTGTTGTTGTCCATCTAAATTGGCATTGATGTTTAGGGACTTCCCTGGTGCAATCTCAATGGGTTTTCTATTACGAATGACTGTAGTTGGAATTTTTTGTTCCAATAAATCTTCCAGCAGGTCTCTCTGTGCCTCACAGTCTAGAACAACTTGGAGCATCTATCAGGCTGGGTTGCTCATGGTGGTTGGACTATTGATAAACCCACTGATTATGTCATCCTCTAGATGGTTTTTAAGTATGAGCACTTCTTCCTGTGTAAGAGGGGCTCGTAAATCCCTCTCTGGGTATCGCGGTGGTGGAAATTGCGGGTATGCAAAAGTTGGACTTGGTTTAGCAGGAGGATATAAAATGAGGTTCTTTGTGATACCCCCTCTAGTGATTGTCATATTACCCGCTCGACATCCTATGTACGCATTTTTTGTTGCAAGCCATGTCCTGCCCAATATCAATGGATTTTGTTCAAGTCCACTTCTTGGATTTATGATGAGGAAGTTTGCCAGATATTCCTAGGAGTCAACGAAGATGGCTATATCATGTAATGTGTCAACTGGTCAAACTACCGATCGATCTGCCAACTGCAACATTATTGCAGTGGGTTCGAAGGAGTTAAAACCCAAGGTATTTCAAGTTTCCATAGTTAGGATGTTGATGGCTACTCCCAAATCAACTAGTGTATTGGGAAAAGAACAACCTTGGATCTGAACTGTCACTATGGGATTCCCCGGATCTGCATATTTGACCGGTTCTTGTCTACCTAAAATTAGATTAGACAAGGCTCATACCACGTAGACTGTTGATGATGGATTTTTAATTTTTCTGACGGGCTTTCTCCCACATAGCTCCTTGATCATTTTTGTGTAGATTGGGATGTCCTAAAGAGCTTGCAGGAGTGGGATCTTGATATATAAATTATTAAGTTCCCCTACAATTTTGAAGTTGGGATATACGATCGGTTTTGCTATCATCAATCTTTCAAGGAATGAAGGGGAGGGAGTTGCATCCTTATCAAGATCTTGCGATTCAACTGTGTTTCCCATCCGCTCGATTTCTTCTGTTATTACCATAGTCGAAGGTGTTATTGCTGGTTGTTTTTCACTCTCCTGCTCTTGAAAAATGTTATTTTCTTCAGGAGAGATTATTCGTCTTGATCTCAATCGTAGTTCACTGCACCCTACCGAAATGGTCTCTCCTTCTCCATTCTCCATAATCTGGATGAGTTGAGCTGGTCTGTTATTTGGGTTTGGGTGAGGATGGGCTGGCAGTTGAGGGCACAATTGTGATTGCGGATTTTGGGGCAATTGGAGTGGTGCTTGTAGCGTAGGCTGAGTTTGAGGGGCCACCCCCATGGGTTGGTTGTTTATTCCCATGGGGCACTGTCAATTCTGATTTCAATATGGGTTTTGGGTAGTCATGTTGGGCCATTGTGAAGGGTAGATGTTTTATTTTTTATTTTTTTTCCAGGATGAGGTGGGATATTGTGAGTTAGGCCAAGTGGAAATTGTAGTTGGCTGATTCTGCCAGGCAGGATTTGCAGCGGGCTGGTTTTTCCAAGTGGGATTTGCAGGTGGGTATTAGTGGGGCTGCCAGTTCTGATTAGTAAATGACTGACCCTGCCATGTTCTACTAGAAGTTTGCTGCTGATTATACTATCCAGAGAAGAAAGAGGAAGGGTCCTGCAGTGTATTTGGAGGTCGATTCTGCCATTGACGACACTGAGCCATCAAATATAATGTCTTTGTTTCTTCTTCTGCCTCTCTAAAGACAACTTTCAGTCTGGGAAGCGATGGGCATTGTTCCATGTCATGATCCTTGGCGTAGATAGCGCAAACCTGGACCACCTCCAAAGGGCAGTCCCTTAGACCACGTTTTCTTCTGCACCTGTGGAAAAATATGGCCAATGTTTGTTCTGCTTCTGTTTTTTTCTGTTTGGCCTGCAATGCATCCAATTGTGTAGTCAGAGTGCTCAAAATAGCTATTTTGAATTTTTCTAAGAGATTACCAACCTCATTTCGCGTAACACCCCTACTGGTAATATTGCTATTTCTGGTGAGAGGGATACACATCCCTGATTTGGTCCTTGAGCTTCCTCTTGAGAACCTAATGCACAAAATGACGATGTCATCATAAGTTTCTTGATAAATTCCACCCTTCCCCATTAAATTCAACATTTCTACCCATTCATCTTTCATACCCTTAATTAGGGTTGCCTTAAGTACTTCACCTGGTAACATGCCATAGGGTGATCTTTGTAAATTATATTGAAATCTCTCGACATATTCTTCTAATGATTCATTTTCTTTTGCAATCATTTGAAAAAATTCATCTTTTAAGTCTATGGTTCTACAATAATCCTAATATTTTGTCAAGAAGGCCTGTTTCATCCCATCCCATGAGTTTATAGTTCCTCTCCCTAATCCCATGAACCAGCGTAGAGATGCTCCTTTCAAAGTGGAGGGGAACAATTTTAATTTTTAGGGTTTAGAGGTGTAATCATACCCTCTACATAGGACATCAAATTCAAATAAGAATGCATCTGGGTCTTCTGAGATTAATCCATGAAAGGTTGGCAGGTTTTGTAGGGGAATTGCCTTCATGAGGGCATTGGCGATTGGATCAACTATTGAATATTCCAAAGTGGAAGTCTAGGGACGTTGTGGATTTGGTTATGCCATTTGATAAAAAATATGCCAGAAATATTTAGGGATTTCTTGATCTAGATATTTTATTTGAATTGGTTGGTTATCCGATCCTTTAGGGGATTTGATTGCACTCCCTCTATTTTGGATTTTGGGTATGCCTTATTCTTTCATAGGATATTCAGGGTCGGGTGGTGGGTCTGTCTTAGCTATCCCAATGATTTCTCCTTCCCCTTCCTCCAGGTTACAAGAGTTCCCTCTTCTAAAGGGTTGCAGGGTAGAAGATCTGTGCTTTGAAATCTTTTCTCAGTCCCTTCAGTTTTTCTATGAATCTCAACGTGGGCTGCAGTTGGTGAAACTGCCACTTGAGGGATTTGGGTAGATCCTTTTCTAGGTCCAACCGAAGCTTGAGATTCTACTTTTTAGATGATTTCGTCTATGAAAGTGCTTCTTCCAGGGAGCACCAAACCCTGGGATTTGGTAATTTTGGTAGGGGTTTTTATTTTTCAAGATCTTTCTTCTTAGTCATAAACACTTCACACAAAACGAAAATCAAGAAAGAAAAAACACCTATGCAACCTCTCACTGCGTCAGCTAGAGGTAGGTGCTAGCATAAGCATCTTAGTTATTTCCTGCGTAGGTTCTTACCTTTCGTCTTCAATACCTCATCCTCCAGAGGCACAATCTATGCTACGTTTGACATTCTTCCTTGGCAATGATGCCAAAATGTTGGGTGTAAAGATGTCTGAAAACAATCTTAGTTTAACATCAATTTATCGACCCGAGGATTCATCTTTTATCTCAAAGAATATCGATAAAGTCTATGCAGATAGCTCGTAGAGGCTAGACTCGTGTAGTGAAAGAAAATCTGAGTTTATCAACAATGAAGTTCCTCAAACATTCATTAAATAGTCTAAGAATTGAAATCTAAAGCTGTGCAATGGAAAGGAACTAATTAATCTATTGAATTCATTTTAAGAGAAGTAATTGAATCTAAATAAAAACCTGCAGAAATGACTATTATTATGAATCCAATTGCTGGAATGAAAAAAGAAAATTACTCTATCTATGGAAAGAAACAGAGACTGTAATCTAATCTAAAAGAGACAACAATCATATTTCTTTTGAAAGGAACAACAACTATATTCTAATGGAAAATAACAACAAATGTAGACCAAGTAAAAGGAACAACAAATGTAAACTAAGTAAAAGGAACAACAAATGTAAACTAAGTAAATGTGAACTTATGAAGAACTATCACCCATCAATCTCAGTAATGGGAATTGGAGCAACAATCCTCTAATGCTTAAGGACATATCTATCTTTTGCAATTGACATAAAATCATCAACACACTGATGCATTCATTTAACTTCTGTAAAAGAGAATCGAATCACAAAACATAAATTGAACTGATACAATTATAGGTCGAACAGTAGCTCCTTCAGACTGGGCCCTTGGTCCTTAGAAGCAATGTTATTTGAAACTCATTATATAGAAATGGTAAAACTGCTCAATACTTTTATTAATTTCATAGCTAGTACAACATTTTACAAAAACTGCTAATGCATAGCAATTCTAAGTTCTGAGTTCTGGGATGCAATTCTTCTATATATTTTCAAGATCTATTTACCCCTTATATATTACAATAATCTGGGTAAATTAAGCTATCCTAAGGATCGAGAGATCCTCGAGATTTCTTTACTATTATAAAGTTACAATATAAGAAACTCAATCATCTTCAAAATTTCCTTGTGCCATAAAGTCTTCAACCTCCAATAGTTTGCATATCTTCAAGATTTCCTTTGCTATATTGGGTTTGACAATACTTAACCAATCTTGTAATAAAACTAGACAATTCCAATCATGTTTTAGGATCTATGTAATCTAACTTCAACAATAACGCTAAAGAGTATATTATTCATTTCCTAGTCTGTTTTCTCCTAAATAATAGAAAAGTCAATCAAGATGATATCATGAAATGTGGGAAAAAGGAAGATATTTATACCTTTTTCATAACCTAACAGTATGGTCTAGTGATCTTGGGTATTTTCCTAGAGATGTTATTAGTTGTATGGTTGTTGTTGTAGTAAACATTCAGAGGAATATTTGGTGAAGTACATTGCTGGTGTACTTAGTTTGATTTATTGGCATATCTTATAGTGCATTGTGAGAGGCATTTGTTAGTGGTTGTGGTATATGGTTGGCTTATGAGTGGTACATGTTTGAGGGTTTTGGGTTAAGGTGCATTGTTGAAGTTATTCGTACAGTTTGAGGTTGCATGAAAATGAGTTTTTGATGCTTTGCTGATGTAATGGTTTATGATATTTGGTTTATGGATAGTGTGGTGTATTGTGGTTATCTTGGTGTATGTTCTTATCATATGGTTGAGGTACTTCATTGTAGATATCTTATGATATATGGTATGGTGTTGATGTGTATAGTTAGCACATGATATGGTACATGATTGATACTTGGTATGGTTGATGCACTTTTTATGGTACATGGTTGATGGTACAAGTTGAGGTGAAAGTTTGATGCATGGTTGATGCATGGTACATGTTGTTGTGACAATGATTGGTTGGACAGGTTGTTGTGATAGTGGAAGGTTGTATAAGTTGATAGGTTACATGTTGACAATGATAGAGTGACAATGGAAGTATCAACTATTTGACACTTATATTTCAGGGCGGTTGGACGGGGAAAGGAAAGGGGTTTGTATCCTCCTTCTGGTTGGAGCCGAAGAATCATGTAGTTGGAGCTTGAGAACTAGGTGGTTTTATCCACCTTCTAGTTGGAGTTGGAGAACCTAGGGGGTTGTATCCTCCTTCTCGCTAGATCCATAAAATTTAGGGAGTTGTAGCTTTCTTCAGGTTGACGCCTGAGAAACTAGGGAGTTGGAGCCTCCTTCCAGTTGGAGCAGGAGAATTGGAAGTTGGTTCTTCCTTGAATGTAATTCTTTTACATATAATAAAATCATTCCGTGGTTTTCTCTCATTTGGGTTTCCACATAAATACTGGTGTACTGTGTTCTCGATGTGATGGTGATGTGATTTTGATTCTTATGATATGATACTTATTATTACATTCTTATGACTGGTGTACTGTGTTCTCGATGTGATGGTGATGTGATTTTGATTCTTATGATATGATACTTATTATTACATTCTTATGATTGATATATATATATATACATTGAATACAGTCATAGATCATACATTGATGATAATTTGTTTAACATTGTTGATAAAGTAAAAGAATATACATTGTGGTTAAAAGTGTAATAAAGTGCTCATATTGATTCACATCCCCCATATTAGTATTCCAACAATTGGTATCAGAGTAGGTCCTTTAGAAAGCAGTCTAATCACTGGGAGGAGATAATGGATTATGCTATGATTGTGATACCATAGTTTGACAGTTAGAACTATGACTTCTGGAGGATACAAATGAAAACATATGTAGAGGAACAAAGATTCAATGTTTGGCAAGTAGTAGTAGATGGATAAAAATCACCAACCACTCCCTCGACAAATAAGGATGGAAAGAAACTTGAAGACAATGATTCTAGAGAAAAAAATGCTATCCTGAATGGTTTGAGTGAATCAGTATACACTAAGGTTGTGCACTGTGAATCCCCAAGTCAATTCTGGGACAAATTGAAGAATATCTACTAAGGAGATGCCAAATTTAAAGGAGACAAACTTCAAACCTGTAGAGACAAGTTTTAACAATTGAAGATGAAGGAAGATGAAAACACTGCCTCCTATTTTCTAGAATTTTATGAGACAGTCAATTCCATTAAAGGTTTGGGAGAAGATATGAAGGAACCAGTCATTGTTCAAAAAGTGTCGGGGTATCCACCTATGAGATATGACCAGGATATTTCATCCCTAGAATAAATAACATATCTAGAAATCTTGAGCATGGATGAGTTACACTAAATATTCACTTCCTATGAAATAAGAACAGAACAAGAGAACCCAGTCACAAAGGAAGCAACATTCAAAGCATCCAACAAGACAAAGAAAAAGAGCAAGAAAAATCCAAAGTCAAAATATTGATGCAATGATGATTCAGAGGAAGATGAAGAAATGGGAAACTTCCTAAGAAAGTTGCAAAAAGGGACCACTAAATACAAAGGTAGGCTTCCATTGAAATGTTTTAATTGTGGTAAAATTTGTCATTTTTCAAATAAGTATCCTTATGCCAATAAGTCATATAGTGATGAAGAGGAAGATCCAAAGAAATAAAATAAATTTATCAAAAGGGAAACATGAAAGACAAAAGGAAATTCTTTAAGAAAAATATTTAATCAAGAGAAGATAGTTTCTCATATGATGAATATGATGTAAGCGATAGTGATTCATACTATTTATGGATAGGGAAAATAAAACAAGAAACTATGATGTTTCCAAAGAAGAAGGCAAATTCGATCTTAGAGAATAATTAATTAGTGCCTTAGAAGAACTAAGGAAAGAAAGAAAGAAATAAAAACAAGTCACTCAAAGAAGAACTAAAAGTAAAATCAACCCATAATCTCAACTCAGAGGAAGTCAAGAAGATAATTATGAAGTTGAAATTCCAAGTAGAAGAGGATAGAAGGATTGAAGAAATACTCAAAAGTCAGCTAGTAGAGAAGGAGAAGATGATTGAAAGGTTGGAAGAAGAAGCATACACTCTAAGAAAAGATCTTCAGAAGAAAGACATCCAAGAATATAGCACCAAGGAATTGGATAACATCATCAACAATCAAAGGCCATACTATGACAAGTCCAGACTAGGATATAACTATATGTAGACTGAGAAAGGTTCAAGCTCCATGACGAAAGCAACAAAACAAAAGAGTTATGAAAAAGTTATCAAAGGAAGGAATCATGGTCAACAAGAATCATAAAGGAATGAATACATAAGACCTTCTACATTCATGCAACAAATAAATTTCAATCATGATAAGTAAAGATAGGAACCCAGAAGGACTACACCACAAAGATGAACTTTCACTCCCAAGTTTGTAAATTTATTTTATGGTCATTCTTTTTATTGTACTAACTTTGGACATAAGGTTGCATATTGCGGGGATTATGAAATAAATGATCAGGAAATAAATTCTCATGTGTCCGCCAAAAATATTGAATGTTACAAATTCCACAACTATGGAAACATAGCTCAAAATTGTAGAAGCATGATAAAGCCTACCATGAAAGAAAATATCGATGACAGACACATGAAGGCTTGGAGAAGAAGTGAAAAACAAGAGTGTTAGAAAAAAATGATCACTGAGAATAAATTTAAAAAAAATGTGGAAATAAAACACAGAGTATAAACAATACAATAGAGACATAGTATACATGGTTCACCCAGTGTGGGATACGTCCACTAGAGAAATTTCTAGGTACTTCATTTTTGTTATCCAACAAAATGAAGGGATACAACCTACAACAATCCCACTATAACTTCCTCTTCTTTCTCCCATAGTATCCTATCTCATAATAAAATATTCATGATAATACACAACATCAATACAATTCCCTCATAAGAGAGGGTTTCCTTTTATGGAAAAAAAACCCCTAAAATAACTTCTACCATCAGATCTGTGACCTTATAATGAACGGTCTAGATTGAATATGAAATTACAATATTTTACAAGGAAATTTTTCCCAAAATTTCTCTTTGAGGGTGCTTCCCTCAAATCCCCCACCAAGGGGGGGATAAAACAATTTTTTTCTCCCCCCCATTGGACCCCCCTGGTGACAATTATGGGGGGAAATCCCCTCCACACCCCCTCATTAGGGAATGGGTTCCAAGCATGGCTGAAACAAACCTCTGAATAATGAATATAATTAGGCTCCACAACCAACAAAGAGGAGAAGTTAAATGAAGAACATGTCCAAGGAATTTTACTTTCAAGATTCACAGCAACACAAGATCATGATGAATTTATAGGAAAAGAGGAAAGTATAAGAATTCAAGTAGAGGATGAAGAAGATATCAAAAATCATAATGATGAAAGAATTCAAAAAGAGGAAGAAAATGAATATGTATCCACAGACGAAGAGGAATATTAAATCACATCAAAGTAGGTATTATTCTAAGCCATCCTGTTTGGAGACTCCCAATATTATGACTATTGAACAAGGGGAGTCTAGGAAGTATATCTACAAATAAGATAATTATCCTTCGAGCAGTGTGAAGTGTTTTATATTGAAGTTAACAATTTAGATAAGACCAATGGACATATTTGACATTTTATGATTAGTTGCAACATTAAATACTTCATGATAGTACAATGACAGATGGGTCAACATTGTGGGTAGTTGAGTAGTAGAGTCATGGAAAGTATGAACATATATGGATTTGTA
>ML789298.1:271534-295827 GCA_009831015.1 Picea engelmannii
TATTTTTATATTAGAAAAAGATGGTTATTCAGTTTGGGGATGAGCTACAAGGGGTAAAATGGTTAGGAAACCCTCTATAGCCCGTAAAATCCACCAAATCCCTTGAAATTTTATATTTTTTGCAACTTTTGGAGGTAAACACGGGATAAATAGCATGTGTCTTGCGTATGTACATGGGATAAATAACATGAATCACATGTGTGTATGTGGGCTATCGATGCAGTAGGGCACGTACACTATCCAAAAAATAGTTTTTTAAGAAGCATCCTTAGCAGTATTTTGGAAAAGTATGTAAGTGGAAAGGCCAATGTCTTGTATGCATAGGTAATGAATTTTTGTATTATAACAAAGGGAGGGGGATACAATGAGTGAAAGAGGGAGGGGGAGAGAGGAGTAGATACATGAGAGAGAAAGGGGGAAATGAAGAGAAGGAGAGGGAGGGAGAGAGAGAGAAAGAGAAAGAGAGAGGTTGATAGTGATATGGAGACAGAAAGGGAGGGGGTAGAGAGAGAGAGAGGGGGGGAGGTATAGGGAGAGATGGCAGGGAGAAGAGATAAGGAGAGAGGGGAAGAGAAAGAGGGAGGGAGGGTGAGATAGAGAGAGATAGGGATGGAGAGGGAAGGTGGGAGAGAGAGAGATATATATTTAAATAGGGGGAGATATAGTGAGAGTGATATAGGGGGATAGTGAGTGGTGGGAGAAAAAGAGGAGAGGGAGAGAAGTGCATAAAGGGAGAGAGAGGGAGAAAAATATGGGGGGAGAGAGATAGAGTGAGAGGAAAGGGAGGAGAGAGAGGGAAGGGAGGTAGATATAGGTAAAGAGAGAAAGGGGGGAGAGTGGGGGAGAGAGAGAGGGGGAGGGGAATATAGGGGTAGATAAATGAGAGAGAGAGAGAGGTGGGAGAAGAAGAGAAGGAGAAGAATGAGATATATAAAGAGAGAGATATAGAAAGGTAAGGAGAGAGAGGGGGGGGGAGGGAGAGATATGGGGAGTGAGGGAAGGATCTAAGGAGGTAGGGATAGAGAGATAAATATATGGAGGGAGATATAGGAAGGTGGAGATATAGGGGAAGAGAGGAGGAAGGGACATACATAGGGAGATAGGGAGTGAGGGAGAGGGGTAAGTGGGTAGAAAGAGTGAGAGAGGTAAAGAGAGAGAAGGGAGGTATAGAGAACAAAATAGAGGTAAATATTGAGAGAGAGAGAGAGAGAGAATGAATTAATAAAATAGAAGTCACTTCTATATATATATATATATATATATATATATATATATATATATATATATACACCTACCCTCCTTCGCCTTGGTCATCGTTGTCCCCATGACTCCATTATCTATGATTTTTTTCACTTAATTTTTTTCTTTGCACACATCTCCTTCTCTCTTTTCCAAACATATAAAATCTCAAAGGGGAACAATACAAATCCACAAGAAGAAAAATGAAATGGAAAAATGAAAATAATAGTTAAAGGGAAAACATATTAATATAAATCAAAGTAACAAAAATAATACATGTAACAAAGACATGAATATCCATGATAAACATAGATAAAAATAACACAACTTAAATCCAAACCCTCATCTCTTCCCCCTTTTTAATTCTACAACCATTCGTCTCTCTTCGCACAACCCAACAAGCCAACTCTCCTCTTTGCTCTTCCCTACTATTGTAATCATTCTAGATATTCTCTCTCTTATTATGTCTCCCAACTATCAGACTTCATATTGATTAAATTTTTATTTTTATAGCTAAATTTTCCATCACATGCTCCCACCACCATCATTTTCATGTTTAATGGTTGGACAAGTAATTCCTTCCAAGTACACCACAAGACCAAAAGTTCCTTCTAATTATACAAAAAGACAAGAACTACATTCAAATTACACCACAAGACCAAAACTTGCCTTCCAATTATACAACAAGAGAAGAAATTATAGATTTTAACCTTGTAGAATTAATTAATACAAATAGATTCTTAATAATGAAAAAAAATATACAATGGAACACAGACATTACACATATATTTTACACTGGAATGCCAAGACGAGAAAACCAACAACCTGTTTAGAGCCCCACCTTTAATATTTTATTCATCAGCTTATTCATTATTTACAATCCTATATATATATATAGGATCCCATGACATCCAAAACCCTAATACACTGACCCATATTAGTCAACAAACCTAATTCCTTAATCAAAATTAGAAAACCATCGGCGAAAACCATGTGCTGAAACACCACAAAAATGGATGCAATAAAACACCAAAAATAGAAGCAAAAAAATGCCATTTTTTTTTACCAGGTCCCCCTTTATCCCATATCGTTGTACACTACATGTAACCAATTTTCAAAGAATATAACACATACCCAACATTCTCATACTTTTTGTTTTCTTTGCATACAATGGGTTACATGATTACATAATCAACAATCCAGAGCAGAAATGCCCATAGATCCTCTGATCCTCTACACCAAGAGAAATTCTCAATGCTCAAAGATTTTTTTAATGAATCTGAAACATTCTCCAAAGTTTCCACCTTCATCAACAACACCTTCTTTTATTCAAATATGTCTCTCACAATGTGATACTGAACATCAATATGCTTTGTCTTTGAATGATAAGTTGGTTTCTTCACCATAAATATTGCACTCTGACTATCACAATCTATCCTTACAACTTTTTGTACCAACCCAATACCCGAACACAATCTATTTAACCATATTGATTCCTTTCTTGCATGAATGGATTCCATGCATTCAACTACTATAGTTGAGAGTTCTAGTATAGATTGTCTTTTTCGCATCCAACCAATTTCTCCTCTAAACAGGGTAAATACATACCCACTTGTATATCTTCTATGATCCATATCTCCATCTCAGTATGCATCAACAAACCCATGTATTTCCAATACTCTATCCAATATTGGTCTTCCTTGGTAGCACAATCCATAACTAGTAGTACCATGAAAATACCTAAAACCCTCTTTACTACTATCAAATTCTCCTTCCATATTTTTTACATATACCTTCTCAAAACTCCCACTGCATGTGGAATATTTGGTCTAGTACATACCATTTCATACATCAAACTACCAACCACACACATACATAACACATGACATCTCCTCTTCCTATTCTTGTGTCTTGGGACACTCATCCATAGATAAATTTACACCTATAGGTATAAGAACATTGACCAGTTTACATTCCTGCATATTAAACCTCTACAATATTGTCTTGAAATATTTCCTATTATTTAACTAGAGTTTCTTGTTTGTTTGGTCTCTTTTAATATCCATGCCAAAAATGAAATTTGTAGCACCAATATCCTTCATGTCAAATTTAGAGGACAAATGGGATTCACATCTTGGATAATATCCTTGTCATTTCCTATCAGCAACATATCATCCACATACAATACCAAATAAATAAGATGATCACCAATTAATGTGAAATACACATAATGATCTGCTTTTCTCTTTGTGAATCCAAGTCCCAACATACAAGTATCAAATTTTTGATACCACATCCTTGGTGATTTCTTTAATCCACACATGGAATTTTTCAGCCTGCATACTAGCTCTTTCTTTCCCTTCACTGCAAATCCTCATGGTTGCTTCTTGTAGATTTCTTCTTCCAAATCCCCATGTAGGAATGTTGTATTCACATCCATTTGTTCTACTTAAAAATCAAATGTAGAAGAAACAAATAAAATAAATATAATAGAAGTTAACTTGGAAACATGAGAACACATTTCACCAAAGTTAATTCCCTCTACCCGGGAATACCCTTTTTCTACTTACCAAGCTTTGTATTTATCCACTTTTCCTTCTGCATTCAACTTTGTTTTAAGCACCCTTTTTTTTCCAATCGTATTTCTTCCAGTTGAAAAATCCACTAAATCCAAAGCCTCATTATTTTCCAAGGATGCCATTTCTTTAACCATGGCTTTTTTATAGAATTTTCCATCCTCTGAATCCACTTCCTCCCTAAAAATTCTAGGATCTTCATCAATAATAAACAAAGAAAAATTTGAATGGAAATGAGGTGGAGTATACCTTTCTAGTAGCCATCTTTCTTGAACTGATCTGCTCAATACTGGAGTATGAGGATCTTCTTCTTTTGATTCATGTTCTTCTGTAGAGTTTGGTTCATTATCCTTCAACTCAATCTCTATTTTCACCAGTTCCTCGTTCCTTGGTAGGAATTCCCATTTGAAAACATATTTTATTTCTCTAAATGACACATCTTGTATATGAACTACCTTCTCAGATTTTGAGTTCCAAATATGATAACCTTTCAGACCATGTTTATACCCAATAAAGATATACTTTTCAGCCTTTTATCTAGCTTAGTGTTGTTTTCCTTTGGAATGTGAACATAGGCATCATAGCCAAATAACCTGAGATGTGTTAGATAAAGTTTATTACTAGTCCATACCTTATGTGGAGTCTTTTCATCCAACAATGATGAGGGTAATCGATTGACTACGTAACATGTAGTACACACTGCCTCTACCCATAATTCCTATCCTAACATGACACCATCGAGCATGCATTTTTCTTTTTCCATTAGCGTCTTGTTCATATTTTCTGCAGCTCCATTCTATTGAGGTGTATATGGAGTAGTATTGTTCCCTGTTCCACCATACTTTTTACAAGATTCTTTGAATTCATTTCTACAGAATTATCCACCATTATTCGTCCTCAACACCTTAATTATTTTCTCTATTTGATTCTCCACAAGAGCCTTAAAATATTTAAACTTCTTTATTATTGCCTAAATAAATCCATGTATTCCTTGAGAAGTCATCTATAAATTAGACATAGTACATATAATTTCCCAGTCATGGAACCAACAGATGTCCAAACACATCACAATGCACCAACTATAAAATTCCCTTTCCTTTCATTTCACCAGAGGGGGATCTTACCTGATTCTTCTTCCCATATAATACATGTTCATAGAAATAAAAATCTATAGATAAATTTTCCATACCTTCAACCATACCTTTACCATGTAGCATGCGAGGCCCCTTCCTTCCTATTTCCCTCCGATATGTCCAAGTATTTGATGCCACATAATAGTATTTTATCTAGAGAATGTAGGAGTTATTTCTTCTTCATATCCAATCTCAAGAATAATGGAACTATTGCACCCATCACTAATAGTGATTCCCTGCATCTTATATAGAGTTCCAATATGAACTCCTTTTAGCAACACCATTTCTACTCGAACCATCCTATAGATTTCTTTTTCAAACACTATTTTTACCCCCACATCGTCCATTTTTCTTACAAAAATCAAATTTATGGCCAATGTTGGGATGTGAAAAATACTAAGGAGTTTTATAATCCGTCCATACATGAGATTCAACTTGAATTTTCCTCTTTCTATTATTTTGGTTGTCAAGTCATCACCTAGGAAAAAATCACCTCCATCATACCTTGCATAGTCACATAACCACTCCCTGTGAGGAGTCATATGAAAGGATGCACCTAAGTCAACCAACCATGCCTCATTATCTGAAAGTGTGCTTGAAGAAGAAAAGTACACATCCCCTCCTTCATCCATGAAGGTTTTTTCTTCTATATAAGGAGCATCATCAAGTCCCTTCCCTATCTCAACACTTTTGGATCTACATTGCTTCTTGTAGTGCCATTATTTTCCACATCTCCAACAGATCTTTACAAACTTTTTAGGAGATTTAGGTCTTCCCTTAGATTTAAAACTCCAAATTGAGGACTTATATCTATTTCTTTCCTAGGTGCATCCTCTTGCAAATAATGCATCTATGCTCTGGGTCTCCATATTTTTCCTCCTCATCTCCTCCAACAACCATGATGAGATCACATTATCAAAATTTAAGGTAGTTTAATTACTACCTATGACCAAAACCAAACTATCCCACAAGTTTGGTAAAGAGATCAATAAACTAATACACTTAAGTTCATAAAAAATATTATTATCAATAGATAATAGATGACTTACCATATTATTGAAGGCATTCAAATGATCTAACACCAAGTCTCCATATTTCATCCTTAGGTTATCAACATATTTCGCAGGAACAATTTGTTTACCAAGGACTTGTAATAATACAAAGTGATCTGGATTTAGGAGTAGAATGAACTGATTAACATAATGAATAAAATAAACACAGATATATGAATAAAAACATAGATATGCAGTGAACATTATCTTCTATTGAATAAATGAAATAGGCTAAAACTATAAAACTGTAGAACTGAAACACTTGCTCGAATGGTGGTAGCTATCTCTGAGAAGATATGTGGCTGCTATGCATATCTGTGTGAGTAGAATGATTAAAATGAGGCTCCAGAGGAATTTTTAATATTACTCATGAATTCCAAAACCCTAGACATCCAAAAACCTAACCCTAGGAGATGAAACTCCAAAGGTTATGTGGGACCCTATGGGTAAGTTGGTACCTCAACTTCACGGGGTTGTAACTTTTTCATACGACCTTTGTTTTAGGCGCGTGATAGCCCATTGGAAAGGTATTTTAGATATCTACACACTACGTAGTCAAAATCTGACTCTGTCTACAGTTTGATTGTGGAGAGCCAAAAAAACACTGTTTAGGGCCCCAAAACAACCCTAGAAGTACAACAAGATGTGTTGACATGAAAACATACAAAATAATCCAGTTGGATTAGGTGGGAGGTCACTGCTATAGGACTAATTGGTAAGTGCGGACACAAACAAATCTCCCTAACTTCCACAAGAAACTAGAACAAAACATAACATAATACACACTTCACCTTAAACTTCATTGTTATATAAACTAGTTTAGTGAGGTACATGTGACATACCTTTTAAACGACGTTTGATCCTTTCTAGTGTTGTCCTTGTAGCTCCTTACTTGGTTTTGTATAATAGTAAGCCCATATAAGAATCACAAACCAACCAAGAGGTAAAAAAAAGATATATATATTCTAGTGAAGTCTATGTATATGATCAAGGTATTGTACAATAAAAGACAAGATGCTTTTATTGGGAAGAAACGTATTGCTATATTAAATGAAATGGAAAGTGGAGAATACAACCCATGCCTTAATGTTTCAAGGTACCCTTTCAATGGCTCTTTTCTCCAACACACACACCTTTTCTCCAAAGCCTTGAATGAAGAAGATCCAGAATCTAACTTAAAGAACTAAAGCAAAGCTCTCAAGCATAATCTATAGAAGAACTCTCCATGCAAATCTTAACCTATTCAACCTTAGCCTTTTCCATAAGAGATCCCTATTTATATAGTGTAAAATTGATATGGATGAGGAGATAAGGATGATCCCACTAAATTATAGAAGTGAGTAAGGTCCAAACGGATCAGAGGCCACCTCATCTGCTAGAATATTCCCTTCTAGAACATTCATGAATTTTGAATTTTCCTATTCTTTAAGAATCTTCGCACCCTATGCACAAGAAGCACATGACAATGTAAAAATCCATTTTTAGGTTAGAGTGCGATGATCATGCATTGTTGCATCCCATTCATACAACAGGGTGCGATGACCTCCCTTGTTATGTTTTTTTAAGGAAGAAAACCAATCCACCTTTCTCATGGAGAAAGTCTATTTTAATATTTTCAGGGAACATGAACACATGTCGTCAGTTGATCATAGAGGTGACCAAAATAATGTGTAATAGAATTCCCCCCAAAGTATGAAGGTGGAACTTGTGACAACTGAAATAATTTGTAGAATGTGTGTGTCGAAACAAGGAGTGCATCGATCAGGAACCTGCAAACAATCAAGCATCTGCATAATAACATACCATTTCCTAAGGTAGGCATTCCCATGCTCAGACTACAAGTGACTCTAATCATAAGTATCAAATGAGCCATGGCCACTAAACATACACTGTGGATCCATGTCATCATGATTCAACATAACCACCAGAAATACATTGTGGATCTATGCTCTGAAAGAATTCAAATTCAGACATAGCCACAAGATATACAAAGTGGATCTACGTGTTAGTACAAACTTATGAATACTCCATCACAACCCGGATTTTTTTTATGATATCCAAGGTATTCATTTCCATCATCCCTAAGTATGAATATAGCCCTGTGATTACAAGTGTTGAAGTCAAACATGGTAGAAACCACTTGATTACCGGCCATTAATTAAAATCGTTAACAAGTGTGAGGGAAATCACCATTGATGTCAATGACTCCAAAGGTACACTAGTACAATCCAAAGAATGTAAATAAATGATTTGAAGTCAAACACTCGATGGAATCTTCCAATCAGAGGTTAATGATGTGAACCCACCATTGAAAGTGAAGAAACCTGCTATTGAGGCATGCAGGCTCTAAGGTACTAAATTATTTCTAAATATTGTTCTTGGATAATGAGTTGAAGTCGGTAGGAAAATAATCATCATAGGAGGGCCTTGATGTATCCCCCATTAGTGACACGAAATATGTAACATATTTTGAAGTAGATTATAGTATGAAGTGATTCGGAACTGACATAGAGAAGGCCGACATGATAGAAAAATAATAACTGCAGATGGCCAAATCGATAGAAGGTTTGATTAGGTTGGACTTCTCTTGAACATATGAATGAAACAACAATTGTCTTGGAAGAATTGACTCAAGGAGGACCCAACATATGAACTTGTGGATGGTCAAACGAGAGACAAATGGATTTCCCAACCCGAATACAATGATGAAGGGGGGTGTCATGTTCAAGAGAGACTATTACTGCGACTAACACAAATACAAAGACACATTTATTTCCCAATTTTTCCCCACCATTTCTGGTGAGTACCTCTTTATTTTTACGTAAGATTGAGGAGGATAACATATTTTTGTAGATATAAGCTCATCCTTCATATGAGTACCTCCAAGTATGTTTAACGAACCCTAAGAAGGAGTGGTTTGATCCCATATGGGTCTTTCCATGTTTGTTTAATGAGTCCAAAGAAAGAAAAATCAAGGGTTTTTCATTTTTAGAGAGTTTGAAAAACACTTAAAGAGAACTCCATTAGGTCCTTTTTCATAATTTAGTCTGACAAGACCAAAAAAGAGATAACCTACCATTCATCAGACATTTTATTCAAATAATTTTACGAGCGAGAAAAGGACAAGGTCGCTTGGCCATCTTTTCATGTTTAAGGAGCTTGAAAATATCTTAAAGGATACTCAGTAGGTTTCATTTTTTGTATTACCAATGCGAGTTCGAAAAAATGACAAAAGACTACTCGATTACATTCTCATGGTTTCACAAGCATGAGAAAGAATTGAGACTCTTCTTGGAGTTTTTCTTGAAAAACCCTAAAAGGATCTATACACAAGAAAAATATGTGAAAACAAATCAAAAAGGGGTGGACCCTTGTTCCAACATCTCATATATAAACCTTTTAATATGCAAAAGTCAACACTTTTCCAAGTTCTTAAGACTTTAGGGAATGGATAAAATATAAAAATAATATTATTTTGCATATAAAAAGTGATAAAAGTCAATAAAATAGGCCAAAAATACCATTTTACCATTTCATTTGCGAATTTACCCAAATAGTGCTCCAAATCCCCTTTTCTCCCCGAATTTCAACTGTCGATTGTGGAGCGTGTGGTGGATCATTTTTCAAACTATCTCCGTCAAACAAGTAATCTTATTCTCCTTCATCTTTTCATGGTTTCAAAATTTGTTTTTATTGGTCAAATTTGTGTGTTGGGTCAATTTTTTGGGGCTACCTGCGCGTTGAGATCATCGCAGGTGCCCTATATCATGAACTGTGACGATCTAGAATCGTTGTAGGTAACCCTATAGGAAATGTTTGATGATGTCTCTCTACGTGAATGCACAGCCTTGCGACGATCACAACCAAAAAATTAAAAAGATAAATCTAACTAGAAAAAACCCCCAGGAAAGAATTTTATGTTTCTAATCTTATTTTATTGTTCCTTGGCAGGATTTCCTTGGTCAATATGTTGGAGTGGCATGAGAAAAAGAATGAATAAGAGGATTACCTTTTTAGGAATGACCTGGGGATAGTTATGTCTCTAAGGCAATCTGTGTTACTAAAATTTTTCAGGATTCAGGGCATGAGAGCCCAATTGAGACTACTAGAGTACTTGGTTCACATGTGGGATGTGAACGAACAAGAATTTTGCATGGGTGTCCATACACTCACAATATATATAGAGGATATCTATTTCCTGACAGGGCTATCTCATCGTGGTTCACGAGTATCATTCACAGGAAGAAGGGGTGGAGGTGAACCCATGGATTACTATGTTCGCCACCATTGTATGCTAGGTACTGAGAAACACAGTGGAAAGGTAGACATCAATGATGTCCGGGATCTATCATTGACGACTATCCTTTACACCATTACTCACATGGTAGGGAGTGAAGCTATCCATATGGATTTGCAGATCCATTTTCAGTATGCAATAGAATGCATGGAGCCTAGGGTCTTCAAATGGTGTGAGGGGGTCCTGAAAAAAATGAAGAAACAACTTACCAAATGACAAAACGTTCGGTTGAAGCAATTTAGATATGGGTCCATTTTGGTGTCCTTCATTCTGGAGAGGTATATTTTCCTACATATGTAGGTGGAGTGGGGTATATCTGCTCCACATGATCCATGAATGAAGAGGTGGGTGGATCTTATGGCTCGACATGGTGGTGTTCCCATCGTCAAATATGACAATGTTTTCTTCCAATTTTTTAGGAATTAACTGCTCATGGTGGAATACTATGCATATGCTGGGGTAGATTTCCATGGATATCTAGATATATCTCTTCCTGATGGGTCCCAGTGGGGGGACATAAGTAAGAAGGATTTTTTTTTTATATAATGTTTTTGATATTTTAATTATATAATTTTTTTTTTGTGTGTATTTATCCGATGACTAGTCAAATTCTCTTAACATTGTAGATGTGGGGCCTTATCATCCACCAGAATCATCTCCCATCCAGAGGTGTGGAGAGAGAGGTGTTGTAGCAAGGGTAGCTGCCGCATATCTCGATGATATAGAACAAAATCTGGAGGGACTAACCATGCATGTCCTTGATGCCACTATAGACGAAATTCCTAGGCACTATCAATGCCACACAGTGGGCATATTTGCATCTATCGATCAACTACTTTGTAAAGTAGCATGGGAAGTCACTTTTATAGCAAGCAACATCCTTGATGATTTTTTTATATGAAGCCATGATCTTCCATTTTTGATATTTTGATCTTTAGACAAAACACTTTTTTGTACACTTTTATCGTTATAAATATAAAGTTCCTATCGGATTACTTGTTTTTGTGAAAAAAAAATGTGATTGGATTTATAAATGTCTCAAATGTTTGTTTAACACATAATTAGTCAATGCATCTGTCAATGTGTTTAGACATCTAGGAATGTGTTGATATTCAATGTAATCAAAATGTCGTTCCAAGAGGTGAATTTGTAAATATACCCTTAACAAAGTAGGAGTTCAAAAGGAATAAATATTACTCAAATGTAGTACCACTAACTATGAATCAAGTCATACAATAATATGATGAATGTCCAATGAAATGGAGTCAGTTAAAAAATCGATAACTGCACTGTATTCCATGATATTATTAGTTTCACGAACAAGGAAAACACCATGTAGACTGATCAATTCATCTGTAGGTGCATAGATTTCCCAAGAATCAGATGCTAAGTTTTGAGTACTGTGTCTAGAACCACCAGTAAAGATGATATAGGGAAGCAAAGACACTGACATATGGAAACCAGGCACAATGCAAGGTAAGAAGCTAAAATATAGACCCAAAAAATGAAAAATCACACAAGAGTATGATACACTAAAAATACACATCACTCATGCAAAAATTATTTAAGCATAGTACTTCAAGTAAATCCTATTTCTGGGTTCACTCAAAGGAATTCCATCATAATCTACCAGCTCATAAGCCCCTTTCTCCAACACTTGTTTCATAATGTAAGGGCTCCGCCACATGGGCTTGAATTTACTGACCCCTAGTAAGTCACGATCATGTTCGTAAAGGAGAACTAGATCAACCTAAAAAAATACACGTGGTTTGACATGCTTGTCATATTGAGATTTGATGAGCTTTTACTGAGTTTCAATGGATAAGGCTGCATCATGATAAGTTTCATCTGATTGCATCAAATACAAAAGACGTTCTTCTTCGGCTGAGGTGTTAGGGAGAAGTTCGACAACTAGTTTCAAAAATGGGATTTCACATTCAATCAACAAAATTGATTCAATACCATATACTAATTGGAAAGGTGTGAACCCCATGGAAGACTTAACGGATATTCAATAGGCCCATAATGCCAAGAAGAGAATTGTGTGCCAACTTGACTTGTGAATTCCTACCATTCGTCGAAGCATAGTAGTGAGGACTTTGTTGATTGCTTCAACCTAGACATTGGCCCGTGGATAATAGGGGGTTGAGTTTTCATGTCGAAGAGACAAATTAACGGTAAGTTTAGACATCATGAAATTTTGAAAATGACCACCATTATAAGTGACGATGCCTTGAGGGACATCAAACTGAGTAACGATATGGTTGAATATGAAAAATGCTGCAGGTTTCCCAGTATTATCAAATGTAGGCATCACCTCAGCCCATTTAGTGAAATAATCCACAGCTACGATGATGTATCCATGCCCCCTGGATGAGTGAGGGTTACATGTCATGAAGTCAATGCCGCATTTAGCGAATGGACCAACAAAAACTACAGGATTTAAGGGAGCAGGATGAGATCAGATCTTATTGTTGTAGGTTTGACAAGCATGGAATTTCTGGATGACAGTTATGCAGTCCTTAAACAATGAAGGCAAAAAATAACTAGCTCGTAAGATATTTTGGGCAGTGGCATACCTAGACATATGACCGCCACATGCTCCAGAGTGAGAGTCATTCAAATCTTTCTCAACTTCATCGTATGTGAGACATTGTCGAAATATGGAATCAATACCACAACAGTAAAGGGTATCACCAAGGATAATGTATTGATGAGCTTGATACCAGATATGATGATGATCTGTACTAAAAATATTAGGTCAAAAAGTTTGGGTCTGGAGATAAATGATAATGTCTCCATACCATATGTTGTTAGAACTGCTAAGAAAGAGAGATTAATCAGGTAAGGAATCATCTGCCACAATTTCTGTTTTAGTAGAGGGAAGTTCACATATCAATTCGACAAAAACCAAAGACTTCTTTGACTTAGCATGTTCAAACTCCAAATCAAACTCTTGGAGAATAACTATCCATTTAGAGTACTTGCCTCCCAACAATTTTTAGGTGAGGATGTGTTTCATGGGGTTGCAATCAGAAACGACTGTGGTTATGTGTAATAAGATGTAGTGACGAAAACGTTGAACAACTTGAACAACTACCAAGGCCAGTTTCTCCACATATAAATATTTAGTTTCGGTGGTCATGAGACACCAACTCAAATAGTATATAACATTTTCATCACGCGAATCATCCTCTTGGACTAGAACCATGACAATGGTAGAGTCTGAAGCAACTAAGTATAGGAAATAATATCAACTATAATCAGGTGGAAACAAAAGTGATGTATGGTGTTAGCACCAGAAGTAGCCCCTGGATTACGGAAGAGGTAAGCTTGATACCCATCAGAGTTTGTTGGCACAAGGATAGACCTAGGGTTCAACACTACAATAGCGCACCAAAAAAACCCTAACTACCGACCCTTTTGTCAACACCTGCGAAGAAGATGAAGTCTCACCCGAGGTAGAGGTAGGGCTAGTTGCAGGACTCCAGTGTCTACAACCTTAGCTGGGACACATATATGTGATTCTAATACTTAACAGAGCACTTAGAAACTACAGTTCATCAACATTCCACTTAGCATCTACTCCGCAGATAAAACAAAGCATCGCAACATTCATTCAGATATAATGTATCAAACACTTATCATAAAGAGATAGATTAGATCTAGCATATTTAAGCACTAAGCAAGCTCACATAGTTTAGATAACATCCATAAACATTGTTAGCACAAAGTACAAACAGATCTATCCATCTAAATCAAAGCACTTAGCAAGTAAAGACATAAATACATCAACACATTGCACAAAGCAGAGCAACACAGTATGTACGTGGTTCACCCCCACCCTCGGGCTATGACCACCAACTGTTCTTATTTATTATCTCTGTTAAGATTCTTACAGGCACATAGCATCAAAATCCTACTCCATAGAAGATAGAAGATTTGTGCACGCTCCGCCAGATCCTCCTTCTTCGAGTTAGGGTAAATCACCAAGCCTTCTTACAATTACTTGCATGTAGCTCTGCAAGTCTCACACAGTATGCACATAGCACTTACAATCCTTCAATCAAATAGATCTAGCACTTAGCCATTCATACCCACTACATTTCTTTAGCATCTATTGATACATACAAAATAGGCCTAAGCATGGGTAAACTAATGGGCCGACATCCCATACCCGTTACATAATCCCAAATCCCAAAAAGGACCCAAAAAGGGGATGAGATCCCATGATCTCTTCTTCATATTGCAATCCTCCTTCGACAGGCTATCGAAGTCCCAAAATAGGTCAAACTTGAACAAGGATCTCCCAAAACTTGGTCAAGGGCCAACAGGCCCCCAACACTCACCTGTGACTTGTCCCGAGTCACTATGATTTGGGTAGTTCTTCTTCGAAAGCCTCAAGCTTGGCTCGAGCTACTTTGACATGTTATTGTTCTATGACCTACTATTCATCAAACTCTTGGATGACTACTTTGTTCACAGGTCCCACCAGGTGCTGTTCTGCTGCAGTGACAACCTGCTCGAGTTCTTCTCCTCGACCTTCAACCTCCATGAACAATTGGTAGGCCTTATCTTGTATAGTTTGCATCCTCTAAGTTACTTCCATAACTCTTCTCTAGATAGTGTGGATCTGCTACTAGGCGATGCATTTCTCTTGGGAGAACTTCATTCTTTCCACAACTGACAGGGACTTCAGCTGCGCTTGTATCGTTTTATCTTGATACTTTGCCTCTTGGAGATGCAACTCCAGTGCCTTCATTTTTGGATTCTCAGTGAGTTTCTCGTAGGTCTTGGCACTGTGATCAATAAGTTTCTTACATTCCATAGAAAGGGATTTGTTTCTCTCAACTGTGCTTCGAGTAGCTGCTTCTGTTTGATCCCTTACATCCTATGGGGTCTTGGGCACTGCACAGAGCTCTAAGTTTGCTATGTGTTGTTGTAGCTTCTGGATAGATTTTGTGAGTTGCTCTACTTGCTGCGTGACTCAATCCTCTATCTTTATTTCTATGACTGCCACAGAGAAAAGTGCTCTGGTGACCGCTTCTTTCACTTTGAATTGCTCTGCGAGCAACTGTTCTTTTCCTTGTTGCATCTGTTATTTTTCTTCGTCGAACTTCACTTGGAGAGAAATATTTTCCTGTTCTGCAGCACTACATTGTTCTACAAGTACTCCTTGCACTTGCTTCAAGGCCTGGGTGGCCTATTCTATTTCTTCTTGTGCTTGTCGAAGGCGAGCTTTGACTGTATCAGCTAGTTAGTGGAGTTGGGATGGATCATCTCCCAACTCTGGTTCTCCCGATGGTAGGGTCGCAATGGAGACTAGATGGTTGGACTGAAGGGCTTGTTGTACCCCTCAGATTTTGACTTCAATTCTATCATACATTTCTTCCTGCTCGGCTTCTTGTTTCTCTTCTATTTCCAATGAAGCATCATTCAGGGTTGCTATGAGGAAGTCAAAATCATCATAGGTGAGGATAGTCTGCATATTGGTCATGGAGGCTTTCAGTTTCTTTCGGGAAGAAGGTTTTGGGAAAGAAACCTTCCTCTTCTTCAGGGGATGAACCTCGTCTTTGGGTGGTGTTACTTCCTTGGGCTTATTTTCAGCTTCTACTTCGTCATCACCCCCTCAGTCAGGTGACACTGAAGGAGTCTTCTCTGAGGTGTTGCTTAAGTTTTGGACCTCCTCAGTCTTCTTCTGTCTACTGGTTCTGGGTGAATTTTGTTCTTTACGAGTGTGCTCTAGGCTGTCAAGATCAGATATCTCTGCGGGGTTGGTAGGGATAAGGAGGTTAGCAGACCATTCCTTAGTGATTTCTTCAAAATATTCTTCTGTAAGCTTATAATATGTCTGGAGTTTCTCTTTATGTTCATCTTCTCGTGCTGTAATGTAGATGAAGTGTCGATATGCGTTGAACTTCATCAGGGGTTAGAACCTTTGTAAGGTGTTTGGAGTCATGAAAGGCTTGGCTTTGATGGCTCTCTTTAGTTGGAGGTAGTATGTATGAAACAAAACATTTCACTGCCATTGTTTGTTCATATCAGTTGAATACCACAAGGTAGCGAACTTTGCGGTAAGCGGTTCAAATGGCTCGATGTATGGGAAGGTCTCTCCTTCCGAAATCTCCCAGGAAACAAATGAAATGAGGACCAAGAGCCAACTAAAGTGAAATTCATAACCCTGATCCTGTGCTTCTAGGAAATCTAGTTCCAACTGGTTAACTAGGTACTTTTCCCAGTTCATCTGTAGGCCTTCCGTGCACTTCCCTGTGAGGTCAACAAAAACGCTAGTGACATGTGTAGGTCAGTTCTTCCCTACTAACTTTCCGGCTATCAATTGACATGCTAGGTGAACTGCGTCACTCTGTATGGAAGATACCTTGTAGCCTCTTGTTCCCTTCTCAATGTCACCATATGTGTCTTTGATCTTTTGTGCGAGTGCGCGATCTACGACTTTTCCTGGATAAAATTCCTGCGGGTCAGGTCCTTGCATACTCAATCCTATGATCCTGTGGATTAGCATTGGGTTGACTGTAATATGATGGTCTAGCCATAGGTATCCACCATGGTAACATGAAAATAATGGTTTGACACATGCATTGACTTCCTGGTGTCTTCTAAGGTGCGAGAGATTCATGACATTCAATAGGGTGGACTGCGCGAGGTTAATCATCCACGACCATGGGATTATCTTTGAATTCTTCCCCTTAGTTCTGGTTAGGTACTTGTATGGGGTGAGCATACCATAGATCTTGCAATATCCAAGGTTGAAGTTGTTGAAATTCAACACTGTAATCTTATCCTGCTCTGTCTGAACTGCGTGTATCCCCTTCGGGAGGTACACAGTGACCATGCTATACTCAAATTCTCTTGGTACACTATCAATATTCAACGTGCCAGCTAGAGGTGAGATGTAATCGAGAAATATGGATGGAATCATTTTTTCATTTGCAAGGTCATGTTTATGCTTGGTTCTCTTTTCTGTTGATAGCCAGTATGGTTTGACTCCATGAGAAATCAACAAAGAGGCTTGCACCATTCTCTTCGATGAAACTTGTATACCTGTAGACATCGACATGACTCTTTCAGTCATGAGGTCGATGAGAACTTCCTTAAAAACTTCCTCTATAGTGGTGAACTCGTCTAACATACACACTCGGGGTTGGAAATCTTCAGGTTCGAGGAGTAACTTAGACACTGCAATAGGATAGAGGGAAATAGAAAAAAGATCACTATGTAAAATCAACAAGTCTGTGGGCTCAAATTCATGGTTAGAAAAATTTCTCTCAGTGCATGGTGCGATGGGATAAATAGATAAATTGGAAAAAGATCTATTGCAATGGGTGATAAGCCTTCATTAACTCTGTTCTTTCCATTATGGCATGGTCCAACGGTCTGGTGGCGAACCATAAATTCCTCTCTACCCATTCAGGGGGGTTGACCGAATGGTTATATTGGACCCAACGACTATATTGCTTCTCCCTGGTGAAGTGTCATGTGACGTTGTTCTGTTATCCTGGTGAAGCTCCAATTTTGCAAATTTTCCTTCTGCGAAGTTCCCTCTAGAACTTTCTGTAACTTGTTGATCTTAGCTCTCTTCTTACTTAACTTTCTATCCTTCTTTCTAGTGAGCTTCATCTTGGTATTCATTTTTCCATTCTTATCTTCTTTTGACATAGTTACTTCGTGTTGTTGAGTTTCTTTCCCAAGATTCAAGGGTAATACTTCTTCTTTGTCTGGAGTGGGTACTTCAGTCTTTTGTGGGTCCTCTAATGTTCTTGAAACGTCGACATCCAAGTATCTGGTGTTAAATAGCTTTGATCTGCTCTTCTGTTATTCAATCAGGTTTACAATCCTTCTAGTCATGAAAACTTTTAACTCTTGCTTCTACTGCTCTAAAAATTCTCCTTCCTTCCTTCTGGCCTAATCTTTTTCAATCCAAGGTTTTCCTAGTAAAATAGAAAATGTGCACTATCCTCAGTAAATTTAATAATCTCAAAATCTTCCTCTGTTGAAGTTCCATTGGCATTCATAGATATCTAGGTGATCTTTCCACATAGGTTTATCAACTTTCCTCTAAATAGACCTATTCCTCCCAATGAAGGAGTCATAACAGGCTTCCCTAAAATTTCCTAAGTTCTCTTTGTCATGATATTCACCTGTGTTTCCTCATTTAGAACATAGTCAATGTTGAAGTCTCCTATTCTTGCTTCAAGGCATTCTTTTTCTTTGAATAGCTCTGATAAATAGATGTGTCGGTGATCATTCAGGGTTTCTTTCATCTATAGCAATACTTTCTTTGATTCTTTTTGGGGTTCTTCCATAATCATAGTTTCTGGATCTTCCTTAGGGTTTTCTTGTTTCATGTTTATTTCTTCAATCTTATCAATAATTCTATGGAAATCCAATACTTCATGGTTCATAGCTTTGCAACAAAGACAACTAGGTATTCTTCCAGGGAATTCCTTAGCAAGATGTCCTAGTTTTTTGCAACTGTAACAGAGGGTTAATCCTCTCTTTCTTTTAAATGATTCCTAGCTCTTTCTATACTGTGCGCTAGGGTCATAGTAGCTAACTTACAAAAATTTCTGTCTAGGATCCTACATCCACTGGTTAGTCCAAACATTCTTTCTATACATAGGTATAACATATCTTTCACTATTCTTATCAGATCTATGCATATCAAACCTTCTTTCATCTATTAGTGCCCTGGTTTTCAAGCTAGGAAAGAATCTATCAAACATACCTAGATCCATACTTTTGAAACAAAAATTTCCATTTATCTTACTTCTACAGAGCACAAAGCTTTCAGATCTAGAACTTTTCACTATTCTTACCTTTATCAGAGCACAAAGCTTACAGATCTTACCTCTTTTCTTCAGATATGACCTCTTTTCTTGGCAGAGATCTTCACAGGTCAAGTAGAATGTTGTGCACTAGGGAAACAAATCTACGTACAGAGCTTTCATAGTTTTAGGATGTATCTTTGCACAAAGATTCTTCTTCCTTAGTTCCTAGTAATCACAGTTTCAGGTCTCGACAACATAACCATTTGTTGGCACAGGGGTAGACCCAGGGTTCAACGCTACAACAACGCACCAACAAAACCCTAACTAGTGGCCCTTTCGGCAACACCTGCGAAGCAGATGAAGTCTCACTCGAGGTAGAGGTAGGGGTGGTTGCAGGACTCTAGTGTCTACAACCTTAGCTAGGAAACATATCTATGATTCTAATACTTGACAGAGCACTTAGCAACTATAGTTCATCATCATTCCACTTAGTATCTACTTTGCAGATAAAATAGAGCATGACAACATTCATTCATATCTAACGTATCAAGCACTTAGCATAAAGAGATAGATTAGATCTAGCAGATTTAAGGACTAAGCATGTTCACATAGTTCATATCTAACATTCATATACATCATTAGCACAAAGCATAAACATATCTATCCATCTAAATCAAAGCACTTAGCAAGTAAAGACATAAACACATCAACACATTGCACAAAGTAGAGAAACACAATATGTACGTGGTTCACCCCTTCCCTGTGGCTACGCCCACCAAATCTTCTTCTTTATTATCTTTGTCAAGATTCTTACAGGGACATAGAATCAAAATCCTACTCCGCAGAAGATAGGAGATCTGTGCGTGCTCCACCAGATCCTCCTCCTTCAAGTTAGGGTAAATCCCCAAGCCTTCTTACAATTACTTTCACGTAGCTTTGCAAGTCTCACACAATATGCACAGAGCACTTACAATCCTTCAATCACATAGATCTACCACTTAGCCATTCATACACAATACATTTCTTTAGCATCTATTTATACACACAAACTAGGCCTAAGCATGGGTAAACCCATGGGCTGACATGCCATAACCATTACATAATCCCAAATCCCAAAAAAGACCCAAAAAAGGACCCAAAAAAGGGCTAAGATCCTGCGATCTCTGCTTCGTCTTGTGCTCCTCCTTTGACAGGATGTTGAAGTCCCAAAATAGGTCAAACTTGACCTAGGATCTCCCAAAACTTGGTAAATATTGGTTATAAAAGGGGTAAAATGGGCGCAATCTCAAGAAAATATCGTTTTAACTCAGAAAACTAGACTGATATGCACTAGCATGTGAGGTCTTGGTTTAAATTCAGACAGTAACTTGTAGTAAGGGTGAGTAGGAGGAATAATTTGGTGTGAAAATGAAGAGGTCTTCCAAGGACATCAAGTCTTTTAGCAGCACAAGGAGGAACAATTTAAACACAAGAACTTCTTGAATTTAAATCTCAAAGAAACTGAAAGGAACTATAACAACACTATAATCAAACATTCATTACAATGCGGCCACAATAATTCAAGTGAATCATTCAACCATGAACTCTTTCAGCATCAGAGGGAAACAAGGGGGAGTAAGGAAGATGAATGTCATTAAAAAAGATGTCTCAAATGCATATACATAACTAGATAACCAGAGAGTTCATTGAAAATTTACAATTCGAGATCTTTTCTCTATGATCCCTCTTTTTTGAAAATATAAAAATTGAGTATTTATACTCAAAAAAAAATCACAGCAGTGTATTCGAGTAGTTGTATTGAAGGCATTACATCTGCATGCATCTTGGCAGAATGCACATGAAACCTTTTGTCAGACGAAATCACATTTCAGAATGGACCTATAGATGAATTGACTGGCTGACAGTCCCCTTTATTGATTTTCCATTTATGGTGGAAATGATGTTCAACCGCCACCACCAACCTCAATAACTGCTTCATTGGAATTGGGGGATGACCCAAGTCAGCTCTGCACTTGTGGGGCTTGACGACCTCCGTATTTTTCCATCTGGTCCTGAGATGGATGCTTGCGGGGGGTGGGGGCATGAAAACAGATGTGGATGATGTGGAAAGAGATAACACAAGTGGCAGGAGACGAGAAGGGGACAAGTACTGAAGGGACGGTAAGAGGAGGCCAACTATGAGGGAGTGAAGAGACAAGGGGAGGTCACTTGTCAGCCCAAGATAGGGAACTATATGCACATGCGCATATTGGGGCTGAAAAAAGAGGTTTGAAACTTCCCTTCTTTTGGGCCCGATGTGTGTCTCTGGATGACACGTAGCACCTTTAAGAAACCACAATTTCGTTCCCGGCCCACCCTACAAACTTTATCATTTGCACAGGTTGAAGCCTCGATATGATCAATGACCATTGATTGGAGTGCATTTGAGTCTCGACTGCATAGATCTACGTGCCTCTTAACACAGTGTGCCAAATGGTCATAGCGACCCAAGAAAACTTAGGATAAGCACCATTTAGCGTGTTTTTATCCCCTTTCTTCGTCTTTTTTCACCTAGAGGCCAAAACCAAGGGAAAAAACATTCCCCTACAAAAATATGTGATAACATTAGGCTCCATGGGGGATAGAGTCCTCCCTACGAGGCTCTAAGAACTCCTTTTGTAGGTCCAGTCACATTCTGCATTGGGCTATGGAGTCAAGCTCAAAACACCCTACTGGGAATACAGGCCGATAAGTAAAAACAAAAATAAACACACATGCTCCAAAGAGATTATTTATATACGGTCCTAAACTAGTTTAATTTTTACATAGTTCTAGGTGAAAGAAAATAACAATTACACCCTTCATATTTTCTTCACGGGATGAAGTTGAGATAAAAAAGAGTGGCTTGAAGATATGAAGGTGTTGGCAGCCAATTCACTTTTTCTATTATCCTATAAGCTGCCTACACCTATGTCTTGCAAACATCAATATTTTGTCGCAATTTTCAGATAAACGACATTTTCATTTTTTGCGACATTTGCACATTTGTCTTCGTTAATTTTTCACGACTATAAGCATGAAAACTTCTCCTTTCGAAGTCACATTTAGATCATTATCTGAACTGTGAATATTTCTTTTGTCATTATGCCTATTGTGCTTACCTTTTATTGATCATTATACAATTGGCAAAATCCTCTAATCGGTTCTCATACTTCGATTGATTGTATAACTTGGTTTTATTGAGTTTGTAAGGCATTGAACAGTTGGATTTGCATTTTATGACTTGCCTGATCATTGATTCTATGAAAATGCATAAGGGTTATGATTAAGTTTTTATATATATATGATATAATCCTTATGTTAATCTTTTCATAACTCTTGGCTTGTCGACTATATGAATATCATTTTGGCACGATGGTTAAACTTTTGTTTATATGAATTAATACATTGGCGCATAGTTGATTTTGGTGTTGATTTATATGTTCGGTGTTTAAACACTATGGCATAGTGTTGGTGCGTATTGGTATACACATTTGATTTCATTAGTTGGGTGCACGATTCGATGGTTGAATTACTATTATGAATTGAACAGCTATGTAAATCGACGATTGTACTTGGATAATAAATATTATACATGGCAGACTCCACCACCTTCGCATGCTCGCATTTATGCCTCCCCCTTTTGCTCGTTCATTCCTGTTAGCTCGGGTAGCTTTGTTCCTGTGTGTGTTGGTGAATCCAAACCCTTCCCCTACCATGCATTCAGCACCATGGCACCCGTCGTGCGAGTTGAGCCCAATGGAAATTAAGCCCTCTTAATGTTTGACAATGTCCGCCAAGATTTGGAAGACAATGGATGGCTTACCTTCGTGAAATGATTCGAGGGTTTTAACCTTTGTGTAGCACGACAGTTTTCCATGACCTTTGATGGATGTCGAGCCAAGGTAGGTGACATACAGTTAGAAATTGATGAACAGTTTATCATCTCAGCTATGGGGTTACCTACTTCGGGACAACGTTGGTTTAAGAATTGCAAGGTCGAAGAAGTACCATGGACATTGCTGTTTCAATCGCACAAAATCACCTCCTATGATAGAGGTATGCCCGTAACTATGATCAAACTACGATGGCACAATTTATTAATGCTAGTCAAGCAGTTTGCGACTTGTGAAGGTCGATACGGGCTTGTGTTCCTCTACCACCTGCGTCTGCTTATGATTTTTATAGGGTATCCTCTAAACATGTTGTTCTACTTTCATCAGAGCCTGTATAAAATGTCCAAAAAGTTTAAGAGGCACAAGGCTGACAACAGCCTGTTTCACCATGGGCTTATTAAGCTCATTGTTGTTTATCATTTGAATTTTCTTGGTGATAGTTGGAAGGCCTTCATCGCCCGTAATGGCTTTGAAGACACCGACCCTGTACAGGTTGATAAACCTATGGTAATTGAAACCAAGCTTGAACCACCTGTACCCTTGCATCTTCTACTGCCTAAACCCTCGGCCAACCCTCCAATCGAATTACCCGACATTGTAACTAAGAGTGTAGAGGCCATTACAAAGCCTATGAGCAAAAATCCCAAGGCAAACATTGCTGCAAATGCCAAAGGGAAAAGGAATTCCTGACTCATTTAGAGAATGGCCAGAAACAAGACGAAACCCTCTGCCGAGTCCAACCCTATAGTTCTGAGCGAGGATTCCGATTCGGATATTGAGCATTTTCTGGCCAGCGAGTACCCCTACTCGCAGGGTTTATGTCCCGAACCCCCTTATGATTTTGTATCAAACCTACCCCCCTGCCTAAAGGATGACCCTAACTACCCAGGTATTAAATTTCCTTGTGAAACCCTCGGTCATTTGTCCAAACCCTTGAAACCCACATAGTCACCCTGTGACCAATGCAATTCATGGTTAGAACGATATTTTATTGATGTTCGTATAATCCAATCGAAGATTCAATCATTGGAAGACCAGATTGCAGTCCTAACCAGTCAAAAAACCAAGCTCCAAGCGACAGATAAAAAGCAAAAGACAACCGGCTCCATCCTGTTCAAAAACGTGGAATTAGCCACGGCTGTTGTAAATTCCAAGCTGGCATAATCAAGCAGCCTCGTCGCTACACAGGTATGGTTTTGACATCGTTTTGTTTTGTAAATAATCTAGTTTGATATAATGATTTGAATTCATCTTTTAAATAGTTTGATCACTCATCCAAATGCCTCTATCATT
>ML789298.1:319533-334186 GCA_009831015.1 Picea engelmannii
AGTTGACGGACGGTCAATTTCTCCCATCAACAAAAGGAAATGCCACTTCATGTACTCGTTAACAGGCTCATAGAATGAGTGGCAGATTCTGGAAAATTTGTAACAGGTAGCCTCCTCTACTACACAACTACTCACACATCACTGGATATATCTAGAAAGCACAGGTGGATGAGAAGATGATGCAGGCTGACTGTCCTCAGATGATGTCTACTTTCCGACAGGCTCTTGACAAGAGATAAACTGCTCCTCCTACTGCTCCTTTTCTTCTTGTCTCTCCCAAGGGTTAGAGTCATAATCACCATAAATAGGACCCATGGGAAAGTTTTTCTCTTGGCTGATTTCCTCATGATAATCATTTTTAATGAACAGAGGATAAGGCTCTGCTTTCTTCTCTTGGAAAACATGCATACCCAGCTTAGAATCTGATTAATAGCTATCATAAATAGGCCGGTTGCTTTCTGATTCATCAAAATATGGTGCAGGGATCTACTACTCTTCCTTTGAGTACACAAATATTTCTTCATTTAATACTGAGACAACAAGTGCATCAGGGGCAGGAGATGTTGCCTCTATGACTAAAAAATCCTTAACCTCACCATAATGAGTAGGGCTTCCAAGAACATTTTCTCCTTTGACATGAAAACCCTTTGCATCCTCCTCAGAAAGGTAGCAATCACAATCTTCTTTCAATTCCTTTATCTCTGCAGAAAGATATTTTACCAGCTCCACTAACTTACTTAGAGCATGTTCTTCCTCCTGGTCCTCATCCTTACAACTTTCCTCCAATGCAGATGAACAGGCAAAAGAAAGGACTGATTTCTGATCCAAGTCACCAGGCTCCTCCTCATAGCCCGCGTAAGAAGCAACTATATATTGAATACAACCATTCTATCCCTCACAACAATTATGAAAAATTAACATAGAGGGATAAAACTTCTGACAATGAGCGTTGAAAGCTGCATGAAATTATCCTAGTGAAGAAATGCTAGCAGGGGGTAAAGAATGATACCACTCATGAGCATCCCCTTCTAATGAGAACATGAACATCTTAATTAATACGTCCTCATGATGTATCTCCCATTGGTGCATGAGTTCATGAAACTCAGTGAGATGCTGAGCAGGGTTGTCCTCTTTAATCTCTCTAAATATAGGAAAATAATCATTTCATTCATTTGGAGCAGGAACAACGTGGGGAAAACTAGGAACAACAGAGAAATCAAAGGGAGAAAACCTTCGAGCCAGTATTTTGTCCATATCGAACCAGTAGAGTCGCCAATCGATTCTTCAACCATGGAGTCGCCAGGTGAATGATATTCATCATAAGTGTGTCTAGTCTTTGTTCACCATCAAAGACCAGATCTGATCATTGTGTTTTCCCAGGGGCTACCAGGTGTATCCAGAAACGGTCACACTGAAACCATGAAGTTGAGACAATGGAGTTGCCAAGTGCACAGTTACAATCTCTATGTACTAAGTTTTGATGCACCTTCAAAACCAGTAATATTTGTCATTCAATCCTAGGGAAAATATTCAATTCGTCCCCAACAACGATGCCATAAATGTTAGCACCAGAAGTCACCCCTGGATTGCAGCAGAGGTAATCCTAATACCCATCAGAGTTTATGTCATGGATTGGTTATAAAAGGGGTCAAATGGGCGCAATCTCAAGAAAATATCATTTTAACTCAAAAAACTGGACTGATATGCACTAGCATGTGAGGTCTTGGTTTAACTTCAGATAATAAGTTGTAGTAAGGCTGAGTAGGAGGAAGACTTCGGTGCAAAAATGAAAAGGTCTGCCAAGGAAATCAAGTCTTTCAACAACGCAAGGAGGAACAATTTAAACACAAGAAATTCTTGAATTTAAATCTCAAAGAAACTGACAGGAACTATAACAACACTATAATCAAACATTCATTACAATGCGGCCACAATAATTCAAGTGAATCATTCAACCATGAACTCTTTTAGCATAAGAGGGAAACAAGAGGGAGTAAGGAAGCTGACTATCATTAAACAAGATGTCTCAAATGCATATACATAACCAGATAACCACATAGTTCATTAAAACTTTACAATTTGGGAGATTTTCTCTACCATCCCTCTTTTCAAAATATAAAAACTGAGTATTTATACTCAAAACAAAATCACAACAGTGTATTCAAGTAGCTGCATTGAAGGCATTACATCTGCATGCATCCTAGAAGATTGTGCATGCAACCTTTTGTCAGACGATAGTTCTTGTCATATGAAATCACATTTCAGAATGGACCTGTAGATGAATTGACTGGCTGACAATCCCCTTTCTTGATTTTCCATTTATGGTGGAAATGATGTTCAACCACCACCACCAACCTCAATAACTGCTTCATCGGGATCGGGGGATGACCCAATTCAACTCTGCACCTATGGGTCTTGATAACCTCCATATTTTTCCATCTGGTCCTGAGCTGGATGCTTGCGAGGGGTGGGGGTGTGACAACATATGTGGATGATGTGAAAAGAGATAGCATAGGTGGCGAGAGACAAGAAGGGGACAATTACCGACGGGATGGTGAGTGGAGGCTAGCTGTGAGGGAGCAAAGAGACGAGGGGCGACCACTTGTTGGCTTGGGATACAGAACTATATGCAGATGCGCATATCGGGGCAGTGAAAAGCGGTTTGAAACTTCCTCGCTTTTGGCTCCGATGTGTGTCTCTAGCTGACACGTAGCACCTTTAAGAAACTGTGGTTTCCTTCCCGGCCCGCCCTACAAAATTTATCATTTGCACATGTTGAAGCCCCGATATGATAAATGATCATTGATTGGAGCGCATTCGATTCTCGCCCACACAAATCTACGTGCATCTTAACACAGCATGTCAAACGGTCACATCGACCTAGGCAAAATTAGGATAAGCGCCATTTAGTGGGTTTTTATCCCCTTTCTTCGTCTTTTGTCACTTAGAGGCCAAAACCAAGGGAAAAAACACCCCCCTACAGAAATATGTGATAACATACGGGTTAAGGTGAGTTTCAAAAATTCAAAGGCTTTGTTGGCATTTTTCGTTCCACACAAAATCGTAACCTTTCTTAAGAAGCCAAGTAAATCCTTTTGTTAATTCAACATAGTTTCGGATGAATCGACGTAAAAATTTGTCCTTCCCTTGAAAACTTTGGAGTTGGCATAGTGTGGAAGGAGGAGGTAAATTGAGAATAGCCTCAACCTTCAAGGGGTCTACCCTAATCCCATGTATATACACGATAAAACCAAGAAGTCGACCGAAATCCACACAAAAAACACATTTGTGTGGATTCAATCGTATGCGATAATAACGACAACGTAGGAAAATGGCCCATAGATGTGTTGGGTGATCTTGACGATGCATAGAATGTGTCGGTAGATCATCGAGATAGGGTTGTACAATGCGATTAATGTTGTGAAAAGTGTAAGACATAGCAGGCTGAAAAATTGCACCAACAGTTTTGAGACCAAAAGGTAGTTTTTAGTATGCAAAGGTTCCCCAAGGGAAAATAAAAGAAGTCTTATGTTAATTCACTGGAAAAATATTGATTTGATTATAGTCGGAGAAACCATCCATAAAGGAGAATATTTCACTCTTGGCACAGTCGTCAACAATCTCGTCAATGAAAGGGGTTGGATAATTGTCTTTGGGAAAATCCTTGTTTATATCCCTATAATATACATAAACGCAGATCGTGCCTTGTTTCTTGTTAATTGAAACAAGATTGGACACCTAATTGGTCAAAGCCACATGATAGACAAAGCTAGCTTTAAGAAGTTTTTCAACTTCAAGATTAATAGCAACAACTTTACGTGGATGTACGCGGTGAATTCTCTGCCAAACGGGTTTAGCATCTAGGTAAGTCTTAATATCATGAACAACAATATCAAGATCAATACTAGGCATCTCTTCATAACTCCAAGAAAAAATGTCACATAATTCTTGGAAAATGGATTTATAAGTGCAGACCTCATCAGTAGAACATGAGGCACCGATATGAACATTTTCCATGATTTCAGTTTTAATCGATATGTCCATAGGAATGGTAGGTGAAATATTACTCAATTTCCCTTCATACAAAACATCGTGTGTTGATTCAAGAACTGAGAAAATAACAACAATGATGGACGGAGTCAAAATACTTTGGTAACTCTCTATGGTCTCATGTCCCAGGAAGAGAATAGAATGATGATGCCCATTGTCCCATGGAGTATCTTCCATAGACATGACCTTCATGATCATATCATCAGTAGGAAAGATCATGTGGAACGGATCAGGAGATGTATCATCGAGAGAAGGAGGAGAAAGAGTTTCTGATTGAATATCTTGGTAATTTGATTCTACTAGACTCAAATGCATTCGGTTGCCATAATGAAGACAATCGTCAGAGCTAGGAACTATTCATGGGTCATAAGACTCATGGGTTTCACTAAAAGAGGTCAATATCATGTTAATTGAGGCGAAAAAAGGAGGAGGAATATCAGGTGGTGGAATAGGAAATGTAACCATCAAGGTTGAATCTTTTAAAAGACCCACATCGACATTGTCATAACCCGGAGGTGTTTTCAAAATGAAAGGTACGTTTCTAGTATGTGAATCAGAATTAAAGAAGGCCAGTTGATCGACAATAATGACCTTTCCTTGGTGTGGGAAACATAACACACAAAAAATAGTAGAAACAACTGTGCACATGGAATCAATCCAACTATGGCCAAGTAGAAGGTTGTAATCAAGAGGTGCATCAAAGACCTCAACCTTGATGTTAACCATTTTAACTTCTAACATAATAGACAATGATGAAAGAACACCAACATGTTTAAATTCCATACCATTAAAATCTTTTAGAGTATTGTGTGAATCAGTAAGGGTAGGAGAGCCAATGGCTTTCCAACAAGTAACAAACATGACGCAAGTCGAGGCTCCTTATTCAACAATGATTTGAAAAACATTCTTATTTTCCACAACACCTTGTATTTGAAATGTTAATTGAGGAGGAATCCTTGGAATATGATCTTCCAAGTCAAATATTATTAAATTAGTTTCAATAGGATCAATTCCACCAATAGCCTTTAATAGTGACTTCTGTTGAGTAGGACAAATTTGAAGGGATTTGATAGCCAACATCACAAAGGGTTCTTTCACAAGGTATTCTACAATACTGTAGTTTTGGGTAGCATGTGTGTGAGGATTACATAAGGAATTTTGAACAACACCCTTGGTAGGAGGATAAAGAACTGTATCTATACCCGGTCATTCAAGATGAAGAGGACCATTTGGAGGTGAGGTTGGTGGAGGAGGTTGAACCAATGAAGGTGATGAATCATCAACTTTCTCTTTCGAAGGAGAATAATCTTTGGCTTGACTTTCAACTACAAATTCATTCTTCTTGGAGTCACTAGTACACATTAGTACATAATATGTGGTAGAGGGAGAAGGCTGGTCTTGAATAACCAATTGGGTCTGCTGCTCAGATGGAAATGTTTGTGACAAGATGGTGGGTGTAGGAGTTGCCCCGGTCTCTTGCCATAACTTAGTAACCTCAGCACGTCGTGGAAAATCTTTCGTATAATGATCATCACCATAGATAAGGCAAGGATAATGAGGTTTATGCTTCTCTTTGTCCTCATCAGGCTGTTTTTTGGGTTTCTTAGATTGTTGATTATTATTTTTTTCCTCCTTATTCCTACCCTTCCCTTTCTTTTTATTTTGATTTTTACCGGTAGGTGTAGATTGAACCGAATTAACTTCAAAAGTTTTACCGGGGGAAGGAGTTGGGTTAGGAGTATTTTGTACATTAGAAGTAGTATACTTGGGATTGGCATGAATGGATTGTTTAGATTGATTCTCAACATGAAAAGTGCCAATCATGCCATCAACAACATGAGAAGCTAATGGAAGTGTTGGCGTAGGATTCGTAGATGGACGAGGACCATTCGGGATCAAATCATATAGTGTGCCTGTTTGTGAATAAACAAGATCCAGATATTGAGCACGACTAAGAGCCTGCTCTTCAGTGACGACACCGCCCATGTAAACATCATGGGCTATAGGACAAATGAGTGATTTGGTAAACCACTCGACCAATAATTGATCAGGAAGGGGAACTTTGATTAAGTGTCTTATCCTCCTCCACTCACGAATATGATTAGAAATGTGAGTAACACATATTTCATTAAATTTGGAAATATTCAGTGGATCTAGAATTTTAGAACTTTAGCTAGATTGAGTTTCTTCAAAATAAGGAATTATAAAATCTCGTAATTCACTAGATTGAATGTATATATTCACCATTTTTTTAAAGATATCATTATAAAATATCTTGTATCGTTATAAAGGTATCATCATAATTTATTTTCATTATTTTCATTTATATTATTCTATTGAAAGTTAAGTGGATCTAGATCAAAACAATGGATCTTGATTTAATTACATCTTAACATGTGTGTTAAGTAAAAAAAAATGGATCTATATCAGAAATAGTGGATCTATAATTTTGAACTAAATTAGCAAGATTGCTTTTTTTCAAAGTGAGGAATTAGAAAATTGTTTGGTTCACTACTTTGAATGTATATATTCACCATTTTTGTCATAAACTTATGGTGATAAACTATATAAAATCAAATTTACATAAACTTGTGAAAGCAAATCTTTCAAGTCTTAGACTTGGATTCCTTACATTATTTATATTAATATTATTTATAACTTGTATTAAAATCTAAGTTGATTAAGGTTATTTAATGACATTAATATTGTGTATCTTACTATTATTAACCAATTTAATTATAGTTTAATATACCAACTAGTGTTGAGTTAGTATACTAGTAGAAGGTTGACAAAACCTTAGAGTGACCTATATAAAAACTGTTAAGTGACATAATACCAATGTGTTTCTTACTATTATAACAATTTTAATTCTAGACATAGTAAGTAAAATTGTCTATATTGAGTAATATATTTTATTATATTAGTATATTAGGAGGTTGACAACATTTTATAGTCAACAAAGGAACATATTATATGTGAGTTACTACATATTAAGTTTACTCTAAGAATCAATTATAAATTAGAATACCACATAATTTATTTCTATTATTATTATGTGTATTTCTATTCAAAACTAGGTTGATGAAAGATTACATTATGAATAATAGATTTGTAAGAAATTTCTCAAGTATAAATTTATTTAATGGCATTAATAATTAATGTCTATTACTATTATTAACCTAGAAAGGTATTGATTGACATAATACCAATGTGTTTGTTACTATAACAATTTTATTTATTGTCATAGTAATTAATATTGTCATAGTGATTAATTTATTTAATGGCATTAATAATTAATGTCTATTACTATTATTAACCTAGAAAGGTATTGATTGATATAATACCAATGTGTTTGTTACTATAACAATTTTATTTATTGTCATAGTAATTAATATTGTCTGAGTACTATATTTTATTATAGGAAGTTGGGCCATTTTAAAGTCCACAAGAGAAAATATTTCATTATTAAGTCTAGGTTTAACCTTGTAATGATCAAAATAAATTGTGAATTAGAATAGCGACAAAATTTATTTCTATTATTATTTCTATTTTTGTATTAAAAACTAAATAATTGATTGAGGATACTAGAAATTTCTTACCTATAAAGTTATTTAATGGCATTGATGTTAATAATAATAATAATAATAATAATAATAATAATAATAATAATCTATTTTTAAGGTCACGGCCAAGCCAACACACCAAATTGGTGTATGATACCCCCTTGTTTGTGGGACAAGGGACCCCCCTCCGCCCAAGGTATACATACCCTACCCCCCTCTGGATTTGAACTTGTGACCTCTTAAGAGGAAACACATATTCTTAACCATGAGAGTATTATATTTTATTATAGGAAGTTTGAGTCATTTTAAAGTCCACAAGAGAAAATATTTCATTATTAAGTATAGGTTTACCCTTGTAATGATCAAAATAAATTATGAATTAGAATAGCAACAAAATTTATTTATATTATTATTTATATTTTTGTATTAAAAGCTAAGTAATTGATCGATGTTTACTTCATCAAATAGATTAATATACCACAAGTTTCTTAAGGATGAAGTTATTTAATGACATTGATGTTAATATTGTGTTCAATGTTGATTATTAATAGTTTTAACAATCAAAATCAATTAAAAACCAAATGAACTAGATAATTTATTTAATGGCATTAATAATTAATGTCTATTACTATTATTAACCTAGATTTTAGTTATAATTTAATGTTATAGTAACTATTGTGTCTAAACTTTGAGTTACTATAGCAAGTCTATGAGATTGGCACCATCTTCTAGTGACCTATAAAGGTATTGATTCACATAATACCAATGTGTTTGTTACTATAACAATTTTATTTATTGTCGTAGTAATTAATATTGTCTAAGTACTATATTTTATTATAGGAAGTAGGGCCATGTTAAAGTCCACAAGAGAAAATATTTCATTATTAAGTATAGGTTTACCCTTGTAATGATCAAAATAAATTATGAATTAGAATAGCAACAAACTTTATTTATATTATTATTTATATTTTTGTATTAAAAGCTAAGTAATTGATCAAGGTTTACTTCATCAAATAGATTAATATACCACAAATTTCTTAAGGATGAAGTTATTAATGACATTGTTGTTAATATTGTGTTCAATGTTTATTATTAATAGTTTTAACAATTAAAATCAATTAAAAACCAAGTGAACTAGATATTGCAAGCGCTCAGTGTTTATTCATAATGTGTGTGAACATATTATATTGAAAAGAACACATTAATATCCCTCTAAAACTTAGATTCCTTACATAATTTATGTTATCATTAATATTTTTATTTATGTATTAAAGCTTAAGAAATTTCTTACCTATAAATTTGTTTAATGACAAAGTAATTGTGTTTGTTATTATTATTAACCATTTTGATCATTGACACTAAGTAACTATTTTATGAATGTTGAGTATAATGTTCACACCACTTTAGAGTTTGCAAGTTGTTTAACTATCAAAATCAAATTATTATGAATTAGAATGCAATGAAGTAGTACAATTTGATTTATGTCAAATATAATAAGGAATATTAGGAAAAACTCACTTTAGACTGTATTGTATTTATTCATGAAATGTTTAAACATTTTATATTGAAAATAATATTAATTAGCTACTTTAATATAGTTTTAATATACTGAGTCTAGAAAATGTTTTTAAGTGCATTATTGAATTTGATTATGCAAGGTTCATATAGTGAGAAGTTATATTGATCTAAACAAAGCATTGAAAAGTTAAATATTGAATGGTGTCATGTAATTTCAATAAAACATCGTCACATGAATACATTGAAGTTGAACAAAAAATTGCAAATATGTATTAAATAATATACTACTCCTCAAAAAATAATATGAAGAGAATATTTGATCTACAACAAATATTGAAAAGTGTATCTTCATATTTATTAGTAAATCCTTCAAAGGACAAAATCACATTCATGAATCATCTCCACATGATCCCATGGTATTCTCCCAAGTAGATCAAGTACAACTTCTACACATTTATTTGTCTTGTTCTTCTTGCAATGTTTTTTCTTTGGCATCCATGCCCAAACTATGGTATTAAAACTTCAATATAGTTTTAATATACTAAGTCTAGAATTTTTTTTTAAGTGCATTATTAAATTTGATTATGCAAGGTTGATATAGTGAGAAGTTATATTAGTGAGAAGTTATATTGATCTAAACAAAGCATTGAAAAGTTAAATATTGAATAGTGTCATGTAATTTGCATAAAGCATCGCCAGATGAATACATTGAAGTTGAACCAAAATTTGCATAGATGTATTAAATAATATAAAACTCCTCAAAAAATAATATGAAGAGAATATTTGATCTACAACAAACATTGAAAAGTGTATCTTCATGTTTATTAGTAAATCCTTCAAAGGACAAAATTACATTGATGAATCATCTCCACATGATCCCATGGTATTCACCCAAGTAGATCAAGTACAACTTCTACACATTTATTTGTCTTGGTCTTCTTTCAATGTTTTTTCTTTGGCATCCATGCCCAAACTTGGTATTAATTGGAATATATCCAAGTTTTGTGTCATTGGGATTTGGTACCCAATTTTGTTATGATATTTTTCCCTGAACTAGGCTTCCACCAATCAACCTTTACATGCAAAGTCTCACTTTGATCATCTTAGAAGATTTTGAGGTGGGTTTTGCCATCCAAATCATCTCCCCTTCACCCTCATTTCCTGATATAACTAGCAATATCTCTCCTTTATCAAAATCATAGGATTGAATGTTGGATTTGGTTTATTTCACTTGGGTCCAACATACACTGGTTCATCTATCACATTATCAAAATCCCCATCCATATTACTTGAGATTACATGGAGTCCATTAGAGTTAGCATTGACAATTTTCTTTGCCTTAGGCCAGAAATACTTAGAAGATGAATCACTTCCTTCCACTATTGTATGATCATTGTGGATTTCATATAATGTATCAAGAACTCTTTCCCAATACTCTACTTTATTTTTAATTCATATGTAACAATTGGTGAATCATCATTATTGATAGTGTCTTTCCACATTTTTATGTATGATGTTATTACTTCCTTTAGTTCTTTTAAATAAACATCATTCTCTTTGGGACCTAAGAAAGATGGCTTCCATGTGGGAAATTTAGGTCAACCTTCCTCATTTGTATTCCACAACTCAACTGGTTTTGACCACTCAATATCTCTAATGGATTCTTTGTACCTTAGAACTGGAACATCGTTGAGTAAAAGAAATTGGAAGTATTGGACATTAAGATGTTCTACTAGTGCATTTTTTCCCTCCTTGATGTATCCATTAAGGAAAATTTTGAAGTCATACACCTTGTCAATCTGTGTAGGTGGAAACAATCATTTTTCTTCAATTGTGCGATATGTATCCATCATTTCAGGTAAAGAATATATGTCTTTATTTTTCAAGTTGGAAGACATTCTTCCGTAGGTTCCATCTATGTCTTCACGAGTGTGTCCCACAAGCAAGAACCCAACATCAATAGTGATGAAGACACCAAGTGCAGTTAAAAGTGATAGAAACATGAAAAGATAATGATTTTTATTATCACTTGTTGCATTGTCCAATTGTAACAACAAATGTGGAGGAAGAGGTTTAAAATCAACACTTTGATTTTTTGATCTTCCATGAGATAGAAAATCATCCTTGTACACTCTACATTTTGAGTAAATACAATTGTCTATGCATTTGAGAGTGGGTTTCTAGAACTTCCACTCTCATAAAGAAAATCACCATACATATCAAGGTGTGGGTATTCATGGTACCTCAAGCACTTTGCAAGGGATGTAATGGTAAATTGTGATCACATGTGTACAAATGGTGGGGAGAAATGATCAAAACCTCATGTCTTATGCCCATGTGTTAGCATACCTGTCAATGACAAACCCAAGTTTGTTCCCGCAATAAATTTCAATTTGACACATAGCCTTGGGATTCAAGTCTTTGTTTTGTCCATTTTATAATGGATAATGCTCAAATAATCCTTTGGAAACTGCTTTGACATAATTTTGTGGGAATATTAGCAATATCTTCCACACATAACAATCTTCTTATGTTTGTTCAATCTACCTTGTGCCTTTTCTTCCAACTCTTTTGTAGTTGTTGACAACATCTGTGCTTTCAACATGATACATTCACTGCATTTACTGAAGTTGGTATTCTTTGAGAATGCCACATCTAAAAAATGAGTATTCTAGATCTTGCTCATTATTGGTTGTGATATTGATGGGTAATTGAGCTTTTGAAGATCTGCATTGATCTCATTTAACAAATAACTTTGTGTAAGTAGAAGGCAACAATCTTAAAGGAACAAACCTTCCATCTTCTTCAACTTGACATGTTTGGTTTGGTGAATAATTTGAATTGTCCATTACAATTTTGTGTAATATTTCTATGGATGCCATGGTATGTGCATGTGCTTTGCATCTGTTGTTGTTGCCATGAATGGCTTTGATGTGTCCATGCTAGAATAATGTTGGTAGTTATAGAAGGTGATTTGAGGAATCTTATGTATGTTGTACCATTCTTTCTTACAAAAATAATATTACCATTCAATCTCATGTCCTCTACTTTTCTAACAATAGGAGGTATCCCATGGCCATGGATTTCTGACATGACTACATTTGAAAGGAGTGAATTCAATACAAATTCCCTAATACCATTTTTATTCATGTGTTTCATACCCCTTCTAGCAAGTGCAATGGCCTTCCTATCCACATGTTGAAGACAATCTTATTTACAACATTCATCTTATTTACAACAGTCGGATTTATTTCTCTTCATCTATCTTTGTTTGACATTTTGCAACTTTTTTGTAGCCATAATTCATTTAATCCTTTTATATGGCCTCGTTAAATGCATATCATTTGAGTCTAGATCTTTTTCATTATAAAGATCCATATCCCATTTGTTTAAGGGACCTGTGTCCTCTATCACATCCCATATCCCCATTTCCTTGGGTGGCTCCTTGAACTTTTCCTTAGACCCTTAAAATCTCACCTTTGTTGTCCACCAACTTATTTATTGGCCATCTAACCAAACAATGTATAAACTTATCCCCAATCCTACATATTTCACAATTTCCATGTATCTCTTCCACGCAAACACCAAAGTCCATTTCACCTAGTGTTTCACCCTCAACCATGTCATCCTTATCGACATTAACTATCATTCTTTTGGCAATGCACATGCTTGTTCCCATGCATCCATGTGTAACAGAAACCCTTGTACATGTGAATGTAACCCTATCTTGGGGAATATTTATAGGATGATCATAACAATGAGCTACCAAATCGGATTCTTGACAAATCTCATAACATTTCAATGCACCCCCTAGTATATGCTCAAATTCTATTGGATGTGGTAGAGGAGAATCATGTTTTAACACCTCCTCAATTTTAACCACTATGCATCCTTTCTTTACCATCCTTCCATGCACCTTATGACCAAGCTTTGTATTTAATATGGAGCTTTCACCCACCTTAACTCCACATTGTAGAAGTTCTACTATGTCTCCAATATAAAATGCAAAAGAAACATTTGCGCTTGTACACCAAATTAAAGAAACTCAGTATTTGCTTAAAAAAAAAAAATTAGTATACTATCAATAACACTTAACGGTATTTGCTATAAAAAAAAAAATTAGTATATTATCAATAACACTTAACACATGCTTCGAGATTTTGATTTGCCTATGTTCTATCTCAAATCCATGATCTTCCATGGATATATGTCCCCTTCATCAACATCTTCCACTATCAAATGTGGTTGAGTGACATCAATTATCAAAATCGTAACATAGCTTGCATTAACCCTTTCTTTGTCATAAAAAGTCCTGGTGTTTCTATATTTAACCCTTCCTAGCCCAATAACTTGACCATTAATTAGGAGGTTAACATAGTCTCATTTTGTCAAAATTATATTTTCCATTCTAACTCCTATGAATTATTTAACACACAATTGAATTGTAATTTGTAATTAAGGTTAAACCATGTAAAGTGTCTCTTATACTTTAGCAAAAGCACAACCTTCAAGAAAGTAATATAATTGAAATAATTAAAAGAAACTCAATATTTTCTTAAAAAAAAAACATTTAGTATACTATCAATAACACTTAACACATGCTTCGAGATTTTGATTTACCTATGTTTTGTCTCAAATCCATGATCTTCCATGGATATATGTCCCCTTCATCAACATCTTCCACTATCAAATGTGGTTGAGTGACATCAATTATCAAAATCATAACATAGCTTGCATTAACCCTTTCTCTGTCATAAAAAGTCTTGGTGTTTCTATATTCAACCCTTCCTAGCCCAATAACTTGACCATTAATTAGGAGGTTAAGATAGTCTCATTTTGTCAAAATTATATTTTTCATTGTAACTCCTATGAATTCGTTAACACACAATTGAATTATAATTTGTAATTAAGGTTAAACCATGTAAAGTGTCTCTTATACTTTAACAAAAGCACAACCTTCAAGAAAGTAATATAATTGCAATAATTAAAAATGGTATGGTACTGATTTTGTACGCAATGAAAAACTTTTCCCTGCCATCCACCAAAAGGCACTTTACATATAAATTTAAAATAAAATATATATGAAGACCTAACAATTAGACATCCAAGTAGTATCAGAGAATGAAAAATATCAACTCATATCAAACCACCAAGTTCCTATTTAACTATGGAGATGGCACTTTTTTTATTGATGTACGTGTATGAATATTTATGTACGTGTATGAATTGTGCTCATAAGAAATTTGCAAAAGTTGTAGAATCATAAGGTCCTTTGGAAAAAAAAAAAAGTCCAACATGGATGTTACACTAGATGTCAAACAAGTCCCATGAGAAGGAGCAATGATATTTATAGATATCTTAGTGAGAATGTTCAATGTCTAAACATGATAAATTCGAAGCCAAGCTAGAGATTTTCTTCCAAATAGATTTTTTGTTAATATAAATACTAGATAATTCTCGTTTTTATTTTGACAGTTAGGAAATCTCATTTTGAATATTTAGTTCAAATGTTAGGACTCCCT
>ML789298.1:337588-364578 GCA_009831015.1 Picea engelmannii
TTTTAAAACCCAAAAAGACAAAAGCACTCATTAAACCTTTCATTGTATTTCTAAAATCCTAACTTTTATACTCCCACACTTTAATTAGTTTATTTCTTCTTTATCATTTAAAAACCATGGGTTTCAATTAATTTATCTCCCTCGTTAATTTACCCCCCCTAATTTAAGAAGACTTTAACTACCACATAGGAGGGTTTTAGTTTACGCCTTTGCGTTTATTTTTGCAGGGTCTATTCCTAAGGCTAGACCAAAATTTTATCTTAGAGATGTTTTTTTTTTTTTTTTAAATTAGGTTTAGATTTGAACTGGGTGACATTTTAATTAGGGGAGTCGTTTTGAGAATTTCTTTAGGCGTTTAGGTATTAGGGTCATCTAGGTGGTCTCATCATCATCACCAATGCGACGTGCCTTTCAGGACGCACTACGTGCTCCAAGGGTGCCAGTCACCTCATTTGCCTCTGTGGCGCGACGTGCCCTTCAGGATGCACCACGTGCTCCAAGGGTGCCACTCACCCACTTGTGTTTCTTTTATGCGAAGTGCCCTTCAGGATGCACCACGTGCTCCAAGGGTGCCACTTGTCGACTTGACGGATTGGTAGACATCTATAACCCCTGGAATCAACACTCCGCCAGGTGAACTTGTGGGAGACTAAGGGCTCTAAGGAATAAGGCCCCCGCCTTATTGCGCACCCCTTAGAATCATCATGAGCGACTGTCGTAGTCTACCCTCATGGCATCATGGATCCTCTCGAACTAGGTAATCGTTAACCTACAGTTCGAGCCACGACGGGAGTGCTAGTAGGCTGTGGCAGGGCTGTTGTCCACACCTCTCCCTCAACCTCTCTAGAAATCATGTGTGGCCCCTATACTCCATATGTGAGTCTGGTCGGCAAGCTATCGCCAGCCTGCATCATCAACCATCATGTCAGAACATGTCAACAACATATAATCAAATCAATAAATATCATGGTAAATAAATCAACTCAATATCACACTCCCTGACTCAATCCGGAGTCCAAGGGTTCCGTCAATGCCTCTGCATACTCCAAGTCAAAAACCCTGCACACTCAAATAAACTAAGTCAATAGCACCTGTATACAACAATAGTAAAACATCCTGTCATCAATCATAACACATCATCATCAAGGATAAGTGGTTTATCATCATAAAAATCCAGATCACTTGCGAGCAAGTGTCCTCAAAGAATAAGTTTTGTGAGTGCGCCAGAGCGGGATGTTACAGGTAGAGTATGATATTATACCTCTAGCCATTGGTGAAATTGTTTTTGGAAGCCCTTAAATATACAGCAAAGATGCCATATTCTTTAGGAGAGAAAAATAATACATCTTGTTAAAATAATTGTGCTTGTTACTTTAATAGTTGCATACTTGTGCATTGGAAGCAAATTATAGTATACTTAATCATACATTATTCATAAACTTCAAAATTGTATAGATATCACAATATTTTGTGGATCAAAATATTGTGATTGGATCATTGTGCATGTGTCAGAAGGAAAACTATAAACCATTAGTTTGTATTCCAACTCAAGCACAAATGAAAAACCAACGACAACATCATATTTAAATACACTACTTATTGCATCATCATGGATCTTCGTAGCTTGTTTCAAATCCAACACCGGACACATTCAAAGACAAAATATAAACCATGGTGATCATTAGGACAAAATCACCCTTGAAGAATTGATTGCACAGGCATAATCAATTACCAACAACAAAATTACACCATGAAGGAAATTTAGCACTTGCTAGCTTTCCTTCTAGCATAAAGATAAATGCATTCCCAACGACAATATTGCACCATGAAGGAAAGATAGTGCTTGCTATATTTCCTTCTAAGACATTGACAACAACCATATTGCACCATGAAGGAAAGTTTTATTTCTAGCACAAGGACAACAACATTTCCCACACCAACATTGCACAATTAAGGAAAGTTAGCACATGCTAGCTTTCCTTCTAGCACCATCGCATGTTATCTCTAACACAAAAACAATAGCATTTCCCACAACAACATTGCGCAATGAAGGAATACTAGTGAATTCTAGCTTTCCTTCTAGCATCATTAGGAACACATTGAAAACAACAACACTACACCATTAAGGAAAGCTAGCACTTGTTAACTTTTCATCTTGCATAAGCACACACACATTTTCAGCAACAACATTCTAGTGTGAAGGAAATTTAACGTACATTAGTTTCCCTTCTAGCACAAATTCAAGCATATTTCCAATAATAATATTGCACTATGAATGAAAGCTAGCACATTTCTAGTACAAACAAGTCTAGTGCATTGCTAAGTAATGTTTTGCATCGTGAAGGAAAGCTATCACCTACTAGCTTTTCTTTTAGCATAAACATAAGCACATTGCCAACAACAATAGTGCACCATGAAGGAAAGCTAGCATCTTCTATCTATCCTTCTAACATATTGGCAACAACAACATTGCATTGTGAAGGAAAACTTTCTTTCTAGCACAAGATCAACAACATTTCCCACAACAAAATTGCACAATGAAGGAAAACCAACACATGCTAGCTTTCTTTCAATCATCGGTACAAACACATTGCCAACAACAACACTGCAACATGAAGGAAAGCTAGTTCCTACTACTCTTTCACAAGCATCAATGCATTTCCAACAACAACATTCCACAAATAAGGAAAGCTAACGCATGCTATCCTTCCTTCTAGCACAAACACAAGCGTATTGCCAACAAAAACATTGCACTATAAAGGAAAACTAACACATGCCATCTCTCCTTCTAGTACAAGCACAAATGCATTGCTAAGAAATACATTACATCACGAACGAAAGCTAGCAGATGCTATCTTTCCTCTAGCATAAGCACAAGCAAATTGCCAATAACAACATTACACTGTGAAGGAAACTTTTTTTGTAGCACAAGAACGACAACATTGCATAATGAAGGAATGATAGTACATGTTATTTTTTCATCTAGCACCAGCACAAGTGCATTACCAACAACAACATTGCACCGTAAAGGAAACCTAGCATATGCTAGCTTTCATTCTTGCAAAAGAACTGGCAATTTCCAACAATAATATTCAACTGTGAAGGTAAGCTAGCGCACACTAGATTTCCTTCTAGCACAAGCACAAGTGTGTTGCCAACAACAACATTGCACTATGAATGAAATCTAGCACATGTTAGATTTCCTTCTAATACACACTCAAATGAAAGCTAGCACATGCTATCTTTCCTTCTAGTACAAGCATAAGTGCATTGTCAAGAAATGCATTGCAATGTAAAGAAGAGCTATCACCTACTAGTTTTCCTTTGCCTTTCCTTATAACATAAGCACAAGTACATCGTCAACAACAATATTGCACCATGAAGGAAAGCTACCCCCTGCTAGTTTTCCTTCCAACATATTGCCAACAACATCATTGCATCGTGAAGGAAATATTTCTTTCTACCACAAAAACAATATAGCATTGCCCAAAACAACATGGCACAATAAAGGAATACTTGTACATGCTAGTTTTCCTTTTAGGATAAACAGAAGCACATTTTGAACATCTTTCAATTGTGAAGGAAAGCTAGCACGTGCTAGCTTTCCTTCGTATACAAGCACAAGTGCATCTCAAAAAACATCATTCCATTGTGGGGGTAAGCTAGGAGGTGCTAACTTTCCCTCTTCCACAAGCACAAACACATCTCGAACATCATTCCATCGTGGGTAAAGCTAGTGCATACTAGTTTTCCTTCTTGCACAAACACAATCACTTCTTGAACACCATCATTCCACCGTGTGCTAGCTTTTTGTCTTGCACAAACACAAGTACATATCGAACATCATTCCACAGTGGGGGGAAGCTAGCATGTGTTATCTTTCCGTCTTGCACAAGTACAAGCACATCTCAAAAAACAACATTCCACCCATGGGAAAGCTAGCACATGATAGTTTTCCCTCTCGCACAACCACAAGTGCATATTGAACAACATCATTCCACTGGGGGGAAGACAACATGTGCTAGATTTATGTCTTGCACAAGCACAAGTGCATCTCGAACAACATCATTCCACCGTGGGAGAAATCTAGCACATGCTAGTTTTTATCTTGCACAAGCACAAGAACATCTCGAACAACATTATTCCATTGTAGGGGAATTCTACTGTGTGCTAGCTTTTTGTCTTGCACAAGTGCATCTCGAACAACATCATTTCCATCATGGGGGAAGGTTATATTTCCCTCTTGCACAAGCACAAGTTCATATCGAATAACATCATTCAACCATGGGGTAAAGCTAGCGCATGCTAGCTTTCCCTCCTTCACAAGCACAAGTTCATCTCGAACAACAACATTCCACTATGTGGAAAATCTAGCATGTGCTAGCTTTCCCTCCTTCACAAGAACAAGTTCATCTTGAACAACATCATTCCACCATAGTGGAATGCTAGCATGTGCTAGTTTTCCATCTTGCACAACCACAAGCGTTTCTTGAACAACATCATTCCACCGTGGGGGAAAGATAGCATGTTCTAGCTTTCCATTTTTCACAAGCACAAGTACATCTCGAACAACATCATTCCACTGTGGAGGAAATATAACATGTGTTACATTTCCCTTTTGCACAAGTACAAGTGCATCTCGAACAGTATCATTCCACCATGGAGGAAATCTAACGCGTTCTATCTTTCCCTCTTGCAAAAGCACAAGTGCATCTCGAACATCATCCACCATGGGGGAAGGATAGCACATGTTAGTTTTCCCTCTTGCACATGCACAAGAACATTTCGAGCAACATCATTTCAACATGCTAGCTTTCCCTTTTTCACAAGCACAAGTGCATATTGAACAACATCATTCTACCATGGAGTAAAGCTAGCACATGCTAGCTTTCTCTCTTGCACAAGCACAAGAACATATTAAAAAACATCATTCTACCCTAGGGGAGAGCTAGTGCTAGCTTTCCCTCTTGCACAAGCACAAGCGCATCTCGAACAACATCATTCCACCATGAGGGGAAGCTAGCATGTGCTAGCTTTCTCTCTTGCACAAGAACAAATGCATCTCAAACATCATTCCATCATGGGGCATGCTATATTTCTGCCTTGCACAAGCACAAGCGCTTCTTGAACAACATCATTGCACTATGTCGTAGCTTTCTGTCTTGCACAAGAACAAATACAAATTGAACAACATCATTCCACAGTAAGGAAAATTTGGTATGTGCTAGCTTTCCCTCTTGCACAAGTATAAGCACATCTCAAAAAGTATCATTCCACCCATGGGAAAGCTAGCACATGCTAGCTTTTCCTCTTGCACATGCACATGCACATCTCTAACAACATCATTCCACTGGGGGCAAAGCTAGTGTGTGCTATCTTTTTATCTTGCACAAGCACAAGCGCATCACGAACAACATCATTCCACTGTGGGGGAAGTTAGCACATGCTATCTTTTCCTCTTGCAGAAACACATGCACATCTCAAACAACACGATTCTAATGTCGGAGAAAAGCTATCACGTGCTAAATTTCCCTCTTGCAAAAGTGCAAGTGCATCTCGAACAAAATCATTCCACTATGGGGAAAGCTAGTGCGTGCTAGATTTCTCTTTGTAAAAGCACAAACGCATCTCAAACATCATTCCACTGTGTGGAAAGCTACAACGTGTTATATTTCCATCTTGCACAAGCACAAACACGTATCGAACAACATCATTCCATTGTGGGGGAAATCTAGTGCATGCTAGCTTTCCATCTTGCACAAGCACAAGAACATCTCGAACAACAACATTCCACTGTGGAGGAAAGGTAGTGCATGCTATCTCTCCATCTTGCATCTCGAACAAAATCATTCTATTGTGGGGAAAAGCTAGCACATGCTAGCTTTCTCTCTTGCACAATCACAAGCACATCTGGAGCAACATCATTCCAACATGGGGGAAAGATAGCTTTCCTTCTTGCACAAACACAAGTGCATATCGAATAACATCATTCCATCGTGGGGGGAAGCTAATGTGTGCTAGCTTTCCCTCATTCACAAGCACAAGTTCATATTGAACAATATCATTTCACCGTCATGGAAAGCTAGTGCGTTCTAGCTTTCGGTCTTGCATAAGCAAAAGAATATCTTGAACAACATCATTCCACCATGGGGGAAATCTAGCTTTCCCACTTGCACAAGCATGAGTGCATATCGAATAACATCATTCCACTGTGGGGGAAAGCTGGTGTGTGCTAGCTTTCCCTCCTTCACAAGAAAAATTTCATCTCAAACAACATCATTCCACCGTGGGGGAAAGCTAGTGCATGCTAGCTTTCCCTCTTGCAGAAGCACAAATGCATCTCTAATAACATCATTCCACCGTTAGTGAAAGTTAGCGCATGCTAGCTTTCCCTATTGCAAAAACACGAGAACATCTCAAACAACATCATTCCACTGTGGGGGAAAGTTAGCACATGCTATCTTTTCCTTTTGTACAAGCACAAAGGAATCTTGAACAACATCATTCCATTGTCTAGAAAGTTAGCGTGTGCTATCTTTTCATCTTTCACAAGCACAAGCACATCTTGAACAACATCATTCCACTCTGGGAGAAAGCTAGTGTGTGCTAGCTTTCTATCTTGCACAAGCGCTTCTTGAATAATGTCATTCCATTGTGGGGGAAAGCTAGCATGTGCTAGATTTCTCTCTTACACAAACACAAGAATATCTTGAACAACATCATTCCACTATGGGACATGCAATGCTAGTTTTTTTCTCTTGCAAAAGCACAAGTGAATATTGAAAAACATCATTCCACCGTGGGGGAAAGCTAGTGCGTGCTAGCTTTCCCTCCTTCACAAACAAAAGTTCATCTGGAACAACATCAATGTGTGCTAGCTTTCCCTCCTTCACAAGAAAAAGTTCATCTTGAACAACATCAACGTGTGATAGCTTTCCCCCCTTCACAAGAGAAAGTTCATCTCAAACAACATCATTCCACCATCAAGGAAATCTAGCATGTGTTAGCTTTTCATATTGCACAAGCATAAGCGTTTCTCGAACAACATCATTCCACCATGAGGGAAAGCTAGCTCATGCGCTAGATTTCCCTCTTGCACAACCACAAGTGCATATCGAATAACACCATTCCATTGTGGGGGAAAGCTAGCGCGTGCTAGATTTCCCTCCTTTACAAGCACAAGTTCATCTAGAAGTTCATCTCAAAGAACATCATTGCACTGTGGGGGAAAGTTAGCACATGCTAGATTTCCCTCTTGCAGAAGCACAAGTGCATTTCAAACAACATCATTCCACCTTTGGGGAAAGCTAGTGCGTGATAGTTTTCCCTCTTGCAAAAGTGCAGGCGCATCTTGAACATCATTCCACTATGGGGGAATGCTAGTGTGTGCTAGATTTCCCTTTTGCACAAGCACAAATGCATTTCAAACATCATCATTCCACTGTGTGGAAAGCTAACACATGCTAGCTTTCTGTCTTACACAAGCACATCTTGAACAACATCATTCCAATGTGGGGGAAAGCTAATGCATGCTAGTTTTCCATCTTGCATAAGTGCATCTCAAACAACATCATTCCATTGTGGGAGAAAGTTAGCAAGTGATAGCTTTCTATCTTGCACAAGCACAAGCACATCTCCAGCAACATCATTCTAGCGTGAGGGAAATATAACATGTGTTAGCTTTCCCTCTTGCACACGCACAAATGCATATCGAATAACATCATTCAACCATGGGGGAAAGCTAGCATGTGCTAGCTTTTTGTCCTTCAAAACCACAATTTCATCTCAAACAAATATCATTGCACCATTGGGGAAAGCTAGCACGTGCTTTTTTTCCGTCTTTCACAAGCATTTCTTGAACAACATCATTCCACTGTGGGGGAAAGCTAGCGCATGTTATCTTTCCCTCTTGCAAAAACACAAGTGCATATAAATAACATCATTCCACTGTGGGGGAATATTGGCGCATGTTAGCTTTCCCTCCGTCACAAGCACAAGTTCATCTCGAACAACATCATTCCATCATGGGGGAAAGCTAGCACATGCTATTGTAGAAGTACAAGTGCATCTCCAGTAACATCATTCCAATGGAAGGGAAAGCTAGTGTGTGCTAGCTTTCCATCTTGAAAAAGTGCAAGCACATCTCGAACAACATCATTCCATTGTGGCATGCTAGCTTTCCCTTTTGCACAAGCACAAATGCATCTCCAACAACATCATTCCACTGTGTAGAAAGCTAGCATGTGCTAGCTTTCTGTCTTTCGCAAGCACAAGTGCATCTCAAACAACATTATTCCACTTTGGGGGGTAGCTAGCTCATGTTAGATTTTCATCTTGCATAAGGGCATATCGAATAACATCATTCCATTATGGGGTAAAGATAGTGCATGTTAGCTTTCTCTCTTGCACAAGCACAAGCACATCTCAAACCACATCATTCCATTGTGGGGGAAGGCTAGAACATGCTAGCTTTCCCTCTTGCACAATAATAAGTGCATATCAAATAACATCATTCCACCATGGGGTAAAGCTAGCATGTACTATATTTCCCTCCCTCACAAGCACAAGTTCATCTCGAACAACATCATTCCACCATCTAGGAAAGTTAACACATGATAGCTTTCCGTCTTCCACAAACACAAGTGCATATTGAATAAAATCATTCCATTGTGTTGGAAAGCTAGCACATGCTAGCTTTCCCTCCTTCACAAGTTCATCTCGAAGAACACCATTGCATTGTGGGGGAAGGTTAGTGCATGCTAGCTTTCCCTCTTGCAGAAGCACAAGTGCATCTCAAACAATATCATTCCACCTTTTGGGAAAGCTAGCGCGTGATAGTTTTCTCTCTTGCAAAAGTGCAGGCACATCTCGAACATCATTCCACTATGGGGGAATGCTAGTGTGTGATAGCTTTCCCTTTTGCACAAGCACAAACACATTTCAAACAACATCATTCCACTTTGTGGAAAGCTAACGCGTGCTATCTTTTCGTCTTACACAAACACAAGCACATCTCGAACAACATCATTCCACTATGGGGGAAAGCTAACGCATGCTAGTTTTCCATCTTGCATAAGTGAATCTTGATCAATATCATTCCATTGTGGGGAAAGTTAGCATGTGCCAGCTTTCTATCTTACACAAGCACAAGCACATCTCCAACAACATCATTTCAGTGTGAGGGAAAGCTAACATGTGTTACCTTTCCCTCTTGCACAAGCACAAATGCATATCAAATAACATCATTCAACCATGGGGGAAAGATAACATGTGCTAGATTTCCCTCCTTCACAACCAAAATTTCATCTCGAACAATATCATTGCAACATTGGGGAAAGCTAGCATGTGCTAGCTTTCTGTCTTGCACAAGCACAATCATTTCTTGAACAACATCATTCCACTATGGGGGAAAGCTAGCACATGTTAGATTTCCCTCTTTCACAAACACAAGTGCATATGAATAACATCATTCCATCGTGGGGAAAAACTAGCACGTGTTAGCTTTCCCTCCTTCACAAGCACAAGTTCATCTCAAACAACATCATTTCATCGTGGGGGAAAGCTAGCACATTCTATTGCAGAGCACAATCCCATCTCCAATAACATCATTCCAACATCAGGGAAAGCTAGCACATGCTATCTTTCCATATTGAAAAAGTGCAAGCAAATCTCGAACAACATCATTTCACTATGGGGGAAAGCTAGCGCATGCTAGCTTTCCCTTTTGCACAAGAACACATGCATCTCCAACAACATCATTCCACCGTGTAGAAAGTTAGTGCATGCTAGCTTTTTGTCTTGCGCAAGCACAAATTCATCTCGAACAACATCATTCACTTTGGGGGTATCTAGTGTGTGTTAGATTTTCATCTTCCACAAGTGCATCTCGAATAACATCATTTCATTATGGGGGAAAGTTATCACGTGATAGCTTTCTCTCGTGCACAAGCACAAGCACATCTCAAACAACATCATTCCACTGTGGGGGAAGGATAGTACATGCTAGCTTTCCCTCTTGCACAAGCATAAGTGAATATCAAATAACATCATTCCACCGTGGGGTAAAGTTAGCACGTGCTATATTTCCCTCCCTCACAAGCACAAGTTCATCTCGAACAACATCATTCCACCATTTGGGAAAGCTAGCACGTGATAGCTTTCCGTCTTGCACAAGCATAAGTGCATATTGAATAAAATCATTCCACCATGTGGGAAAGCTAGCGCGTGCTAGCTTTCACTCCTTCACAAGCACAAGTTAATTTCAAACAACATCTTTCCACCATGGGGGAAAGCTAGCGCATGCTAGATTTCCCTCTTGTAGAAGCACAAACACATCTCAAACAACATTATTCCATCATTCAAAAAAGATAGTGCATGCTAGATTTCCCTCTTGCATAAGCACAAGTGCATCTCGAACAACATCATTCCACTATGGGAAAAAGCTAGCATGAGCAAGCTTTCCCTTTTGCACAAGCACAAATGCATCTCCAACAACATCATTCCACCATGTGGAAAGTTAGCGCGTGCTAGATTTTCATCTTGCACAAGCACAAGCGCATCTCAAACAACATCATTTCACCGTCAGGGAAAGCTAGTGTGTGCTAGCTTTCTATATTGCACGAGTGCATCTCAAACAACATCATCCCATTGAAGGGAAAAGCTAGCGCGTGCTAGCTTTCTCAAACAACAGCATCCCACTGAATGGGAAAGCTAGTGCGTGCTAGATTTCTCTCTTGCACATGCACAAGCACATCTCGAACAACATCATTCCACCATGGGGGAAAGCTATGCTATTTTTCACTCTTGTACAAACAAAAGTGCATATCAAATAAAATCATTCCACCGTGGGGGAAAGCTATCACATGCTAGCTTTCCCTCCTTCACAAGCACAATTTCATCTTGAACAACATCATTCCACCATTGGGGAAAGCTAGTGCGTGCTAGTTTTTCATCTTTCACAACCACAAGCGTTTCTCAAACAACATCATTCCATCGTGGGGGAAAGATAGCGCATGCTAGCTTTCCCTCTTTCACAAACACAAGTGCATATCGAATAGCACCATTCCACTGTGGGGGGGGAACTAGCGTGTGCTAGCTTTCCATCCTTCACAAGCGCAAGTTCATTTTGAACAACATCATTCCACTATGGGAGAAACCTAGTGCATGCTAGTTTCCTCTCTTGCAAAAGCACAAGCACATCTTAAACAACACCATTACAACGTCAGGAAACGCTAACGCATGCTAGATTTCTTGCTTGCAAAATCACAAGCACAAGCACATCCCCAACAACATCATTCAACTGTAGGGAAAGCTAGGGTATGCTAGCTTTCTATCTTGCACAAGCACATCTCGAACAACATCATTCCATTGTAGGGRAAAGTTAGTGTGTGCTAAATTTCTCTCTTGCACAAACACATCTCGAAGAACATCATTCCACCATCAAGATAAGCTAATGGATGCTAGCTTTCCTTCTTGCACAAGCATAAGTGGATATCGAATAACATCATTCAATTGTGGGGGAAAGCTAGAAGATGTTAACTTTCCCTCCTTCAGAAGCACAAGTTCATCTCAAATACATCATTCCACCATCTAGGAAAGTTAGCGTGTGCTAGCTTTCTGTCTAGCATAAGCATAAGCATTTCTCGAACACCATTCCACTGGAGGAAAGCTAGTGCATGCTAGATTTCCCTCTTGCACAAGTACAAGTGCATATTGAATAACATCATTCCATCGTAGGGGAAAGCTAGTGTGTGCTAGCTTTCCCTTCTTCACAGGCACAAGTTCATCTCGAACAACATCATTCCACCATGGGGGAAAGCTAGCCATGCTAACTTTCCCTCTTGCAAAAAAACAAGTGTATCTCAAACAACATCATTTCATTATCGGGGAAAGCTAGGGCGTGCTAGCTTTCCCTCCTGCAAAAGCACAAGTGCATCTCGAACAACATCATTTCACTATGGGGGAAAGCTAACGCATACTAGCTTTCCCTTTTGCACAAGCACAAACACATCTCCAACAACATCATTCCACCGTGTGGAAAGATATCACTTGCTAGCTTTCAGTCTTGTGCAAGCACAAGTGCATCTCAAAGAACATCTTTATTGATTGTAGCTTCCTCAAAAAAATATGGTAGTAAATAAAGAGGGGAAAATTTATAGCAAAGCATAAGCCCATAGAACTATAATACAATATTTAAGTAATGGAAAACTCTTTTCCCCTTCTCGCTGAGTGATAAGCCAATATTGTCAAAATTCTAGAGTTTTCTTCCAACCTACATCCTTCGGTAGGTTTTGGTTGCTCATAATATTAAAATATTTAAAGGAAAATTCCCATCTCCTTAGATAGCTATCACCTCTACTTCTTCCCTTTTAAAAGAATCAATGGTAGTTGATTTTTCAAATATTAATATCCAAATCTCACTCCCAAAGAAATTAGGTGGCTAAAATTCTTAAATTTGTGAAACTGGTTCAAAACAGTGAACCCCTAGGCAAAGAAAGATCCACTGAGGGATGTCCCTATAGGCTCATCCCAGTGAAAGAAAACATTAGTGTCTGGATCTTGAGACAGAAAAAAACATTTTTCCTTTTTGGTGGGGCTTCTAAGGCTAATCCAAGGAACACAATCCACTTGGGGAGGGATGTTGATGGGAGACTGACATTTAAATTTGCATGGGGTCTACTATCTGTAAAAAATGACATTGAAGATTCCTTCTTCATGCCTTAACCTTTGGACATATCATTTCAGTTGATGACTCTTTCCTTGTCATACAATTATTCTCAGGAACAATATTAGCCTTGAACTTGCAACTCCAGAAACTATGTGAGAGGGTCATGGAAGCAATAGAGATTCACAGATGTTCAACGTTCACATGTGTTGAGAAAACATAATGAGCCGAAAGAATCTCTTTCCAATGAGGTCTCAGAGCTATCAAAAAGAAGAATGATTTGGTTCAAAGGAGAGAGGATGATTGAAATATCTCACTCTTATGATCATATATTGTGACATATGTCCTGTACATATCTTTTCCACAAAATCATGTCCTATACATCTCTCTACCACAAAAGTCAGAGCTTCAAATGACCCCTCTAAGGGTGGATAATTTTTTTACCTATAACAGATCCTATTAGTCTTGTGCACTGCTTTTTTCATATAATAGTTTAGTGACCACAACACATCTATCAATGTATTTTTGTACTCAACTGGCATGTTTCACCTTGTATGTGAGAGCTTTTCAATGATTCCATCAACCAACTTTAGATGGAGATGGGGATAAAACGAGAATTTTTTTTCTAAAAAAGGGGCCACCTTGATATAGGCATGGCTAGTGTATTCGTCTTTTCTACAAATTAATATATAACTTCCTTGTTACTGTTAAAAATAATAAGAGCCAAATCTCTTCTTAGGGAGATGGAAAATGCCAAGTTACAACAAATTAATAGAAATTCAATTATGCAGGAAACCAGAGTGCCAACAAAGGATCTGAGCTTGAAGAAGAAACCATCAAGATTCAATTGATAGTTGATAGAATAGAACCCTTCAAGGTTCATCCTCCATGAAGAAATGGCTGAGTAGAGTATAAGTGTTTTCTAAAGGTGTAAAACCCTAGGAAGTTGTATCCCTCCTCGTGGGCATTAGTGTCAAATTTCTCAAAATAGGTGAGGTAGACATGGTCACTGGCACTATGGACAGAAATGTAGAAAAATCCATTGTCATTAACATCAACAGTGACAGTGAGGTCGATATTCAAGTACCCCCTCATGTTTTGTTTACTTCATCTTGATGTCTTTGGTGAAAATGTAATAGTTGTGCCTCTCTGTAGGAAAGGATTTAGTCGTAAAAGTAGTGATTGGGTTTTCATCACAAAGTCTACACAAATTTTGTATCCTATAGCAAAGAGTCATAGGCCTTAAATTTATGAATAAAATCTAGAGCCACGTTGAGGGTTGATTTGGCTTGTTTCCCTGGTTACTTGTAAGTAAGCTTTGTTTTGAATTCAAGTCACAAAAGTTTCTCTTCTGAAGGATTGAGATTAATGTGATGAATGATTAATTGCCCATATTTAGAGATGCCTTCTTAAACAAGTGATCTAGTTTACAGATTAATAGAGGGTGCCTTGTAGAAGCTATCCATCTATTGGGGTGTTGTTGAAGAATACTAGACTACCAGCAATGAAATATGATAGGAGGATGCTGCATTGCCTACCAAGCAATCTTATTTTCAATCTCCAAAATATTATAATCTTAGACCACTACAGAGTGCCTTTTCCCAACAATGGATTACTTGCCTTTTGTGAGTTCTTTTTCTTTATGTTTTTAACAAAGGTTGGACACCCATTTTAACTTGATTCTGGGCGCTATTAAAGGATATTTTCAGCATCTATGGCATCCAAAATTGACCTCAGGCAAGGATTTTCTATGAAGGGTAAATTCAGCATGATATATATCTAATCTTGGCTAAATAATGGCACCTTCATTGAAGCTGTTTTCATGTTGCTTGTGGGATTGAATGCTTACCTTCAAGAGTTATCTTGTGCCTAGAATATGTTAAGCATCTAACCATTACCAATCTAAATGATTTGAAGCTGCAAAACAAAAGAGAAAAAGATGAGGACTAAAATTGGCCAAGGTTCTTCTGCATCTTGTCTATGTCCAATCATTCAAACCACTACTTCTACCATCCTACATCTCCCTCCTTTTCCCTCACACCTAAACCAACAAATTTTCCTAATACTGGCAAAGGTTATATATATAGATTTTTGTCTCCCTGTACTACACTTGAAACTCAGTATAGCCTAGGAAGCATAGACACAGATGATACATGTCCACCAACAAGCTGAGAGGGCTTTAGGAAAATTTTGGTTTGATTAAAGACCTGTATTTTGATGTTTACTAGATCCCCATATTGGCAGGTCATGGTTGGTGTTATTGCAACTAGTAGGCAAATTTTCAGATTCCTTAGTTCTAAAGAATTTACAAGTATGATTTTGATAGAGGCTGTCCAGACTGTGGTTAAAATCCTTACTAAGCATTGTTCTTGAACAAAGACAGGTTGCCCCATTATTTCCAAAGGTCAGGATGATGGGAAAAATAGAACATTGTTGAATTTCCTTATCGGTTGCCCCAAGGGAGCAATGTTTCTTCAATCTTTTGATCCTTCCGACCATGTAAAAGAAATTCTTAAATGCTCACTGACTTGTTGAGTCAGCATTGGAGGTGAAGAAGGAACATGTCCAAATTGTGATGGACAATGCTTCAAATTGTATCACTGATGGAAGTGTTATAATAGAGAGACCGTTAGATATTATAATTTATGTTTCACTTTATTCCCAAAGAAAACAATGGTTTTTGTATTTTGCATCAATGTGCACATTTATAAATATTGAAAAGGTGTAGTGTGGGTTATTTTACACAGCTTAATGCAGGACTATTATAATTGTTAAACTTCATTAGTGCTATATTGAAGTATGCATTAGAATATTGGTGAGTGTCATTATAAACTGTATGTGTGACCTAAGTAATCTAGCATTCACAAAGGCAGGTAACTTTTCAAAGGTTGCTAATCCATGTGCATATGCATTCTCATTTTCATTCACAAGTTACAGTCCTGTATGTATGAATATGTAAAAAGAATTTTGTTTCCTATGTAAATTACAATTCTTGAGGACAACTGAATCTCTATTTTATGTTTTGCTAGGATAATGTTGTATTTGATATTTGTAGACCTCTCTTTAAGACATTTGTGGCATTTGAAAATGATCTAGAAAAGGAGGACAACCTTGAGAATCTAATAAATAATCAATTTGTTGCCTTACAAAAGGCTTTGGGAATACCTAATGACAGTGAAAGGAGGAAAGTGCTAGGAAGGTATTTAACCTTTATAGAATTGAGTGACTTGGTCATTACACATTAGATACAGTACCTGAAAATTTTCCATCAACATGAGGTTGTTTAGATGGCCTGGAGATGTATCAATACCAAAGGCTCTTGATCCACTCCTTGTCCTCATTTTCATTCTGCATTTTGACCAAGTTATTTATCCTTTCTTAGAGAAGCATGGAGTTGCTATGAAAGCAATAAGAAGGTTGATTTTGGGCATGTTGCTATCTTCTATTGCATTTTTTTTTATATCAGGGTTGCTCCAGTTAACAATTGATAAGAGAATCACTTCAGGATCCATCACATCTTATATTAACATTATCTCAGATTCCAAGCTTGAGAATTAGGATAATTTGGGATTGTTCAACCTTGCTTACCAAAATGAAAAGGAAAATAAAATATCAATTCTTTGGCAGGTACCTCAGTAAGTAATACTGACAACAACATAAATAATATCCATGGTCACTGGATTGAAATTTTCTTATTTGCAGGCCCCTATTTCTATGAAGTCAGTTGTTCAAGAAATCTAGCATTTGACATCTGCTGAAGGTGATATGCTCACAATTTTAGTTGTGGGTATCATTGGGAACCAACTATCAACAGCAAAGAGGTCATTTTTATTTGTAGTAGAAGGAATTATTGTGATGGTGTTCATGATATGGCTAAGTGCACGTTTCAAAAATGCACATAACCCCAATGTTGAAGAACACAGTGTCACTGCTAATTCATAAGTTTGATTCCAGCATGTTGGAACGAGTAAGTCCTACTTGTATTATAACTTTATTTGTGAAACTTAACATGTCTGCATGCTTTTCTCGACCAACATTCGACCAAGTTTTCCTCGAAGTCCCTATTTAGGTTCTCGGCTGAATAGAGATAAAAAAAAATCATGTTTAAAAGAGATCAGAATGCAGGACCATCCTTGATCTTGCATATTTCTCACAATGTTGTGACTTTGGTTTATATTATGACCATATTTTACCTTACTTAAGGGAAGGAAGGTGTTAACCTCATATAGTTTCCATGGTGTTTAGGCTAAAGGTTTACAAATGATGCCTAAACAATGTACAGAGCCAAAACCAACTTTATTGAGCAAATTGGTAATATCATATCTGCAACATCGTTTCTCTTTGGCAAGAGATGCCAACTCGATACCCACAAATTCCATGGAAATGAAATTTTCATCACCAATTATAAAAGTGTGATATGAAGTGCTCTTCAGGAACATCAACGAAATGCAGATAATTGGATTGATTTTGGCTAAGAATTTCCTAGTTTGAATCGATTATGTTTGTTTCCATCATGTATGAGATGTTGGAGTCTTTTCAAGATCCTGTTGTTCACCCTTTGGTTTAATTGAGTGTGCAAGAAAATAGGACTAAGGAGCTGTCTGATTGGAATTTTTGGAGTTATCATTTAACCCAGAGACATAAAGGATTAGTGAGTTCCCCTAATATTCAAGATTTGGATATTGTAAGAAATGTTGTCATCATTGCTATGTTCACAAAAGATGCATTTTTTAAACTCAACGTTGGCAATGGACGTTAAAGATAAAATAATCAATCATGTTGAGGAACTAGACTCCAAAATATTTATACAAGTGGATCCCTATACTTTGATTTATATTTCAAGCAGAGTGGCCAAATATTTTGACAAAGGATTATATTAAGCATGTCCTGTTGACAATCTGTGTGTGTCCTCCAACATTTGGCCATCATTGTTTTGATTTATTGAGGTCCTAGAATAAATTTCCGCTGGGCTTTGGAGCTTGGATTCTTTGTTCCTCCTCTATCATTTAATTTTCTGCTAGTTACATATAAATTGACCAAAATCTTTGATAACAAAATTCTTCATCAACATGGGTGATATACTTTCCTCTTTTCAATTACATGATACTTTCATGTTGGGGTCAATTCTAGATAAGAGTTTACTAAATTTCACAGTTTGCAAAATCAAAACCTTACAAGAAAACCAAATTGCAATTTCTCCACTGCCAGACAATGTCCTTTCTCTTGGTGGTGATCACAGGTCACAGGAAAATACTAATTCAGACAATGCTCCAAGTTGTCTCCATGGATTTCTTGTACCCAAAATTTAGCAATTCATATTTGAATGCACAGCCAGAAAGCATATTTGGTCTTTGTATTATTTCTGACCAACTTTCACTAATTACATCGCCTATTAGATCAGACAAATCTGAAGAGAGATCTTTCCTTGGTTTCGGTCTTATGCATTTAAGAGGAACATGTGATCTTGTATCACAACAATATCAAGCTTCAAGGAAGCACACTAAGAGGAGACCAAAGAGTGAAGTTTCTTTTGGGTTTATTACTAACTTTATAACACCATCTCACTATTCAAATTTGGAATATTGAAAGAGTGTTGAATATACTTACATAATATTTTTGTATTTTGTGCATTGTATCCTTTTCATATGGATGTTCATTTTTCTCAATGCCTTTGTGCATTTGTTTAAAGAAATCCATTCCTTTAAAGCTTGTTGAATATATTTAGTAGGGTGGGAGCCTATATTATCATTACATTCTCTTATGTTGTTTGTTCACATGGAGTGACTGAAATTTGAATCCTAAAGTAGTGTGAAAGGGAATTTAATTGAAATCAGTAAATTTTTGCTTTTGTGGAGAATGAGTGGATGGCTATTCCACAATGGAAATTCAAGAAACATTTGACAAAGTAAGAGAGAAAGAAAAAACATATTTAGAAATGAGAGGGGAATTTACAATGATCAACACAGTGAGTGTGATCATGTAGATTTTAATTAACTATTCTAGCTACCATAGAAGTGTGTTGAGCAATGAAGGTTGGGACTCAGCTTCTAATTTCCTGCTATAATAGCAATCACACTCTATTTTCACCCTTTTCATCAAAAACCTCTTCCATATCCTCCATCATCCATCCTCTCACTCTTCCCACCGTCTTCATCTTCAATGTTTTTAGTGGTACACTCCTTGAAGTAGGACTATGCCAAAATAATAAGAAAAAAAACTGCCAATGGTGCACTCCTTGAAGTACGACCATGCCAGAATAATAAGAACAAAGTCTGTGAGAGTGAGCAGGGCACCCTCTCCACCTAAGATTATATAGTCAAAATTTAAAGAAGATGAGAAAATTATAATGGTAAAATTTGAATATAACAATACAAAAGAAATTGACATTTAGAAATTTTCACAGAACATAAAATGAAAGGTAGGAAAAACACATGACCATCATCATATTTTCATTTGACAGGTAGATGGGATGTGAAATTCCAGGCCCGTTCTCAACAACTTGAGCTCTGTAAGGTGGCGCTACTCACCATGTGAGTGCATGTTTGTCAGAACCATGGCATATGCAAGAGAGGCCTCAATCATTTATTTGTTCCCATCTCCCTGTCTGGACATAATCATTACGCGCAGAATGAAAGGCATGAAAAAAACATGACCATAATCAATTTTTCATTTGACAGGAAGATGAGATGTGAAATTCCAGGCTTGTTCTCAACCACTTGAGCTCTATAAGGTAGCACTACTGACCACGTGAGTGCTTGTTTGTCAGAAACCATGGTAGATACAAGAGAGGCCTTAATCATTTATTTATTTCTCTATCTCCCTGTCTGGACATATTCATTACGTGTAGAGATAACATTTGTTTAAGTGATATAAATCTTTAAAATTCTAAGGAAAGAAAGAAAAATGAATCAATCAAGTTTAAATGCAATGGACGTTGAGGATACCCATGTCCTTGGATTCTTATTTCAGGGTTGTCTTGAACCAAATACATGTAGAGAAACTGCACATAAAGCTAGAAAACTAAGTCATTCATGTTTAAAAGCATAGGATTACACCATCTCATTGATATATGGGCTATAGGCATTGGCAGTGAACGTTGTGTTCACCCACATCCTTGCATTCTTGTTTTTGAGTTGGCTTAGTTGAAAAAATCTACCGCCAATTCACTTTGGCAGAAATGCAAGAAAATCCTACAAACTGAGTCATTCATGTGTTGAAGCATAGGCTTGCATATTCCTACATTGGTATTTGGGCCATAGGTATTGGCATTGAACGTTTTGGTCACCCACATTCTTGAATTCTTGTTTATGGGTTGGTTTAATTGACATTAATTCCTCGCCAAATCCTTCTCTACAGAAAATGTCAATAAAGCCCGAAAACTGAATTTAGCTTGTTTAAAGGTAGAGGCTTGCATCATCTTGTATGCATATTTGGGTCATAGGTATTGCCAGTGAATGATGAGGTCACCCACATCATTCAATTCTTGTATCTGGTTGCTCTACATTACTTTTCAATTGTGAAGGCCAATGTTGTCAATGCAAGGCTTAGGCCCAATTGCATCCAACTTTGCAACTGGCTTTCTCATTTCTTTTGTTTGGCTGTGATTCAAACAGTGATCTGTGGAAAAAATGGAAAATGGTAATGGAGGATATGTGCCCAAGAATATTCTTATCACTGGTGCTGTTAGATTTATTGCATCTCATGTAGCCAACAGACTCATGAGGAAATACTCATAGTACAAAATTGTGGTACTAGAAAAACTCAACTATTGCTCAAACCTGAAGAATCTTCTGCCCTCTAGTTCTCCTCCCAATTTCAAGTTTGTGAAGGGAGATATTGGGAGTGCAGATCTAGAAAATTATCTGCTAATCATGGAACAAATTGATACTATAATGCATTTTGCAGCCTAGACCCACGCCGAAAATTCATTCAGGAACAACTTTGAGTTTACGAAGAACAACATCTATGATACTCATGTCCTTCTTGAAGCATGCAAAGTGACTGGACTAATTAGAAGATTCATTCATGTGAGAACTGATGAAGTTTATGGTGAAACAACGACAGATGCCATTGAGGGAAATCATTGGCCTGTCAGCTTCTACCCACCAATCCTTACTCTGCAACAAAGGTAGGAGAGGAGATATTGGTCATGGCCTATGGAAGATCCTACGGCTTGCCTGTGATCACCACAAGAGGTAGCAACATACATGGGCCTAATCAATTTCCTTAAAAACTCATACCCAAGTTCATTCTTCTTGCAATGCAAGGTAAGTCATTCCCAATTCATGGTGATGGATCCAATGTTAGGAGTTATTTGTACTCTGAGGATGTGGCTGAGGATTTTGAAGTTTTTCTATGTGAAGGTGAAGTTGGTCATGTGTATAATATTGGTACACAGAAGGAAAGAAGGGTCATTGATGTGGCTCAGGATATCAGTAAGTTGTTTTCATTGGATCTGAGGAAGTTTATAAAGTTTGTAGATAATAGGGCTTTCAATGACTAGATATAAGATAATATAATTTATTTAATGTTCGACTAGTGACCACAAAAGTAGGTCGAAGGGACTGTCGAGTACAATGATGTCATTACAAAGTAGGAGTGTCAAAAGGTCTCCTATAAAAGGCAAGATGCAGAAAATAAAGTGAAGGAAGATATAGTAGTAGGGAGTGAGATTTGAGCGGAGAATATTATTTGGATGATAAGAAACTTAAGGATCCGGGGTGCACTGAAAGGACTAAATGGGAAGTGGGATTGAAGAAAACAATGGATTGGTACATAAGACAACCTTATTGGTGGGGTGATGTGTCTGGGGATCTATTGCCTCATCCACGAATTCTCACAATGGCTGGGGTTGAGAGGTATACAAAAGTCTGTGATGTTCTTCCCATGACATCTCCCTTGCCAAATGTCATCCAGAAGAATTGCATGCTAGAGCCCTCCAAAGGCCTTATTCAAAATCCTACCTCAAATTTCTTGATCTATGGGAAAAATGGATGGATTGGAGGGCTTCTTGGGCAGATCTGTAAGAAGCAAGGCATACTATATGAATATGGAAATGGGAGACTAGAGAATAGGACCCAGATCCAAATGGACATATAGAACATCAAGCCTACCCATGTTCTTTATGTTTCAAGTGTGACAGGTAGGCCTAATGTGGATTGGTGTGAATCTCACAAGCCTATGACTATAAAAGCCAATGTGGCAGGAACTCTAACTTTGGCTAATGTTTGCAAGGAGCATGGTATTTTGCTTGTGAATTTTTCAACTAGTTGTATTTTTAGGATGATGATGTTCATATTGAAGGCAATGATATTTGACTTATGAAAGAAAAAAAACTGAACTTCACTAGATCCTTCTATTCGAAGACCAAGGCCATGGTAATATTTATACTGGATCTAGAAATATGTTGGTTCCAACATTTTCCTACATATTTCAGAAAGAGTTTGGTCTTATTTAATTTCCATATTTACATGAAAATGTTTCTTGAGTTAAGGTCTATATTCAACATTGCATTTATCTAGTTGTGAGTTGAACTCCATTCCATGTTGGAAGTACATATCATCAGTACATGTACATCATTGCACCCAGGGAAACCGAGTGCATTCTATGGCACAGTGTGAAGGAGATATGTAATGTCCATGCCTAAGGCTGACATGAAATGTGATATAAGTCATCATAATATCATATTTAAAAATAAATAAATGAAAGCATGAAATCCTTGTGTAGATGACATGTGCAACATAAAATTTTTTTTTATGAAAAACACACCAAGAATTAATACACGCACACACACCTGCCCAAAGGGTTGGATCCAATGGGGAGGAGAAAGGAATTTTTTCATTAGTGGGCAAGTTCAATTTCCATGAGATATTTTCCTAAAGCAATGGGGTCAACTTGAGGTAGTGGTCAAACCTATGGTTGCACCCAGGTAGATTATATTAAATGATCTAGTGACCCGTGCCCACACAAATGGATCAAATCCCACCCTCCAATGGGTTCAAATGGACTATTTCAAGGTGAGGGGTGGAGTTTATTGGGAGGTCTGTGGTTCTAGTTGGTTTGAACAAGGAGGTGGAATTAGGATGGAGGTCTCTAGTTCTAGTTAATTCAAACTCACTATTTCAAGGTGGAGGTGGAGTTCATTGTGAGGTCCCCAGTTCTATTTCAGCTAAGTCCCACCGAGTTTTACTAGCTTCTATTGTCACTTGCAATTGAGCTGTCATCCATCTACTAGCCTAGATCCATATCTTTTAAATGCTGAGAGATTTACATATCAATTTATTTTTATCCCTCTTAGTGCTTAATAGATCTAGAGTTAAAAAGGACCTATGCTAGCATTAAAGGATATCCAATGTGGGTGCATGTTCTAAAATTTGACTCTATTATGTCATCTTGTTAAAGATATGAGTTATATGAAAGAAACATTGAATATAATATCTTGCATTTGTCATTTTCCTGAGAATTTAAATATCAACCTAAAAATTTGAGCCTCGTTCAAGTATAATCCTAGGTGGAGTGTAGAGGAGAACTTTTGTGATTTGGTTAAGTCTTCTTGGACTAGCTTTGATCAATCAAGTGGTTTGTCTCCCAGTGAGCAGTTTATCAAATCCCTAAGGGTGGTCAAGGAAAAAGTGTCAGCTTGGGATTCTAAAAGGTTTCATGACTGAGATAAACTATTATTGGAGATAGAGGAAGAGATGGTGTTACTTTCGAGTGGAAATGAAGGGATTCTAAATAAGGAGAGTATGCAATGAATGGAAGGGGTTTCAAAGCATGTTTCTCAATTGAGGGATATGTCCAACAGATGGACCATGATAGAAGAGGCAAGATTTATCTTGTTGATGTTCAATACATTTTGTTCATGTGCAACATAAACCTTTGTTATGGCCTACATCCTTTAGGTTATGAAATTACTTCTTGATCAAACCCCTCTTCGAGCTCAACTAGGAATCTGCCTAAGATAAATAAAAAGTAAAGATCAACCCTCTGCATGTTAGTTGTATCTTCTCTTGATAGAATTAAACTATCTCACAATCTATATCTTGTCATGTTGGAATGGGGGATATGTTGACCCTATTTTATGTTTTAGAACAACAACAATCTCATGCAAAAAAGGCTTAAAAAATGTGCATCATTTAACCTCAGATCTCTAGTTAAATGTGTCGCAAAAAATATTTCCTCTAAAATGTGTGTGGCAGATTCGAGCTCTGGCCCAAGTTATATGCAAAAGGAAATGTCCCAACACTACAACAAATCCCTGTGATGAGCTCCCTTTCTAGATCCCTTTTTTACTTCCACTGGTTGTTTTAATGTATTTTTATCCACTTCTTTGCTAAAGTTGATGCTATTTATCAGGAGGGCACTATTTATGGAGCTATTTGTGCCAAGCAACATAGGTGGGCACTAAAATAGGCACTATTAGTTCCCTTTTTAGCACCCCAGTTAGCGCCTAATTTAGCTCCCAGTTTAGCTCTCAGTTTAGCTCCCAGTTTAACTCCCAGTTTAGCTCCTAGTTTAGCTTCCAGATTAGCTTCCTTTTTAGCTTCTATTTTGGATTCCAATTTAACTCCCAATGTGCCTAAATAGTAATTTTGTTTCGTTTTTGGGGGTTAAGTGGATAAGGGCTTTAGGGATTTGAGGTCTAGGGATTAAGGGTTAAGGGATTAGGGGTTATCATTTAAGGGATTAAGGGTTAAGGGATCAGGGGTTACAGTTTAAGGGATTAGGGGCCAATGGTTGATGGATTTGGGGCTTAAGGGTTAGGTAGTTTAATGGTTAATTGATTAGGGATTATATATGGTCAAGGGATTAATGACATCCATCAACCCTACACATAATCATTGAGATCGTCCACATCTCATTTTCATCATCCGTCATTTCTATATATAGAATATTTTTTGGAACTGATCTCTTGAAATGCCATGGAACTTCCAATACACCCATCACAAATATTGTCTTCCATCGACCCCTCACAATGAGCAGTGAATGGGGTCAGTGTTGAGATTTCTTCAGTTTGTGCCTGTATGCATAAAAATTTGACATGGTTAGAATAGACACATGTTTTGATGGTATGGGAGGGTTTAAAGACTCACGAATGCCTCAACTTAAAATGACATAAGTGGTAGCTAAACTTTGAATGCATGGTCAAAATAATTTTTTGTACAAGAAGCAAGGATGGATTGAAGAGGATGGTGGAGCAACTAGCATAACAAAATTCTAAGACAACTTTTGTAACAACCTTTAAAAGTTTAAGGAGGTTGGAAGATGAGCCCATATTTTGAGGAAATTAACTTGACCTATGTCAGCAAAAATGCACATTAGATCCACAAATTGAGGAAGTTGGATAGCTTGATAAAGAGATGTCCAACATTGAGGGGATCTAATCTGATTGGGTCAGTTTTTGAGGAGCGTTCCACTATAAAAAGTAGAGACATTGAGGAGGATGGAAGTCAAAACCTCTCGCCATCAACCAATTAATGACAATGCACAATAATGCATTGTCTCTTGAAGTTTCAAATGACATATATAGTCCTTCTTACGAGGATACGAGGAAATAATTTGTGTGGGTTTATGAGACATTACAATCAATGCCAAAAGATTTAATAATCTAGAAATTGGATCTAGGGTGAAAGTCTCTAGGATAATATGATAACATCCTCCCTCACTCTTGTTGGTCATTAGGTGTCAATAATAGACCAATGTTTAGGGGTTGGGGTTATGGGTTATTTTTTTAGGTGGTTATAGAGTCAAGTGTTAGTGGAATGTTAGTTGTTAGGTTGGGTCAAGTGTGTGCATTAGGAGTGTGCAGGGTGAGGTGTCTAAATATTTGTTATTCATGCTCAATATTTATTATATACTATTTATTATTTAGACAAACAAACACACACACACACACACACAACATGATCCACTAAGGGGTTAACTTTTGAAAACTCTAGATTGGGTGATTGGGGATAGCGTGCTCACATCAATCTTTCCCAAGAACAATTACAGGAGCTTATGGCACTCGATTTTACTGCAAAGTTTGGTTTTTATTCCCCTAGAACAAATTATTTGTTTGTCCCTTCATGGCTTTAGGAAGCTAGTTGGAATTTTCCATAAAACAATAACTGAGAGTGGGATCAACAAATGGTCAATTTTGTTGGAATCGTAACATTTCCTAGTGATCGTTGATGCAATATCCCCTTTGAATTAGTTGCTTCAATGTTGGCTATAGTAAGCTTACCTTTGTTCATTGTTTTCAATCAATGGCAAGTCATCCTCGCTTGTCTGACTCTTTTGGAAGGGTAACTATCGTGAGGCACTGGTCTTTCAATGGATTAAAGGTGGCATGAGTCATTGAGCAGGACACCCTTGTTACACATTATTTTCTTCATCCCTATGATCGTTAATGATGTAAACCTATCTTTTGCCTTTAGAGGGGTCAGTGGCCTGAGTTCCTAAAGAGAGAAGGGAGAAGAACTTTTCCTGAGGAAAGAAGTTGCATTTTCCTATGTAAAAACCTTATAAAAAACGAAGTTCGCAGGTTGCTATATAGGAAGGGTGCGAGAATGACCCATTCTCGCAGGTTTCACTATAGCCAGGGTGCGAGATGTTCGCAGGTTGATCTATAGCTAGGGTGCGATAATTCTCGCACGTGGGAAAAATGAGATTTTTCTCGAATCTTCTAGAAGGAGAAACTTCTATGGTGAGGTGGCATCCGAATGGCTTGGATCTTACTCGCTTTCATGATTTAGTGGGATCATCCTAACCTCCTCACCTTATCCTCTTCAACTTATAAAAGGAGAGAAGTTCTCATGGAGAAAGTTAGCTTGGGTTAGATTTTGTTGGTTCATGAGCTTGTTCTTGATTGGCTTGGAATTATCAGCTTGGTTGGAGTGGCTTTGAGATTTGCTTTGTCAAGATAGATTGTGAGTAGCTATCAGATCTATGCTTTTAGAATCCTTGGAGAAAGAAGTGTGTGGGGAACGAAGGACAGTTGGAAGGGACCTTACGACATCAAGGCCATGGTTGTAATCCCTCTTTCACATTTAATATGATACAGTAATATGATTCTTTCCTATAAAGCTTGTTGTGTTTTATTGTATAACTCCTTGATCATATACATAGATTCACTGTTGAATAGATTGTGCTTTCTTCACTCTATTTGGTTTGTATTTTTTTGGTCTTGACTGTACGAGAGAATTGGAGCGAAGCGGGAGCAACAAAGACCAAAGGAAGCGTTAATAAGGTATGTTCCTTGTTCTTGCCTCTTATTTAATTCAATGGTTAGAATCTAGGGAAAGAGTCATGTTCTGTCTTGCTTTGTTCTAGATCCAGGTGGATC
>ML789298.1:379383-391394 GCA_009831015.1 Picea engelmannii
GGTATAGTTCTTCTTGGAACACATTATCTTCCAGGAGATAGATATACAAGATATGTATAGAGACGATGCAAACAAGATATGTACAAGAACTAAGAAGAGTTTTGTTACCTTTAGAAGAAGAAGTCTCTTCCATCCTGTTTAGTCTTCTTTGTAAGTTCCTTTTTCATCGACAATTGATGCTTCATGTTTCTTCTTCCTTTTCTTTAGCTCAGGACAATTATTTTTGTAGTGACCATACTTTTGATAGTTGAAGCATTGTACTTCTGAAATGTCTTTCTCTTGATTTGGCTTCCTCCTTGAACCAAACTTCCTTTTGTTCCTGAAGTTGTTGAATCTTGTTGTGAAGGCTTGATGATCATGCTTATTTTGGGGTTTCTCTTTTGTATTGATCCTTGATTCTTCTTGAGCACGACAAGTCCAAAGTTCTTCAAATGTCGGATACTCCTTTCTTGTGTTCATGCTTGCAGAAAATGCATCCCACGTCTTGGGAAGACCATTGAGTACTATGTTTACCAACTCCTTTTCTGAGATGATCTCTTCAATAGCTTGTAGTTGATCTCTTAACTGAGAAATTATCACAAAGTATGATGTTATGCTATCATCATCATTCATCTTCATGTCACAGAGCTCATTCTGCAGACTCATTACTTGTCCAATGTTTTTGACTGAGAAGAGGTTTGTTAGGGCATCGTACATCTTCTTTAATGAGTGAAGATGATAGATGTAGGGCATCAAGTGGTATTTTATGGAATCCACTATGATAATCATGGCATTGATGCCACTATATTTGAACTTATCCATAGCTACAATGTTCTGCAGTTTGTTCTCTAACTTCATAGAATAGGTCATGGCTGCTTTGACTTAGTCAAACCTTAGATTTGACCACAAACTCAAACTTGACGTCTTAGCTTGCTAAGAATACCAGGAGATGCACTAGGCTAGGGCACATTGATCTGTCTAGATATTAGGTCAATCTCTTCACTTAAGGTGCCTCAACAAGAGGATTAGGGTTTCTGCAACTACTCCTACTAGTAACCCTAGCAACAATGTCTTGGGAGTTGCTTTTGCTAGTAACCCTAGCAAAAATTCCTCAGTGAGCTCAATATCCTAGCGGCTATGTTTCCTTCCAGCGTTTAGACTGAATGAAGGAGGTGTGGGCCCATAACCTGTTAGAATATGAAATAAGCATGCTTGTTTTACCATTGAGAATACCCTTGTCACCCAACCATAGGCTGAAGCCACTCTCTGAGCACCTTAACATTGACAAAGAATCATTCCGGAAGCAAACCCTAGGCTAGATAGCCAAACAAAGGGTAGCTCACCTTTCCCCAAGGATAGTGCATCAACAAAGACTGATTAGATGTTCCAAACCCTAGCCAAGAGATAGTCCAATCCAAAATGTAATTGATAGATGCAGCAGCTGCACCGACAACTCTCCTCAAACATGCACACAAGACTGGTCACTGCAGTGCACACCTGTTGCTGCTCTGCAATTTTGAGACTGTGACAAATGAGAGATTGGCACTCTGTATTTATAGTATTGTTGGCTAACTGCCTGGGCTGACTTCTTATTCTAGGTATCTGTCTGTTCAGTATATTATTATTTCTTCTAGCCGACTTCTTCTCTTGGAGGCTAATAACCTAATATAAATTATCTTCTTGAGCCAACAAGTCTTCTAGGGTTATTATCCAACTCATTAGGGTTTCTTATTGCTTCCCAGAGTATTCTATTCTCGTCAGGTTCACATGTGGAGGTAAATACCTCCCGTAGTTACCATAATATCAACACACTCAAGATTTGGAAGGTAAGGAAGATTTACTATTATGTTTTGATGACTATCATGAAGACAAGGACAAAGATAAAGATTATGAAATGCAAATAGAAGATGGTGTTTGCATTGTGAGTAGGGCTTGTCATAAACACACCATTCTTGGTCTTATGGAAGAACATTCACGCTGCAGATCCAATATAGATGATCATAGATTTTCTAGTGGTTCCATTAACAGTATCAACGCCGTATCAATAGAACAAATCCCTGATGTCCCAGAAAATCATCAAATCCTAAATGTAGGTGGAAGTATTTACAAGGACATTGATGATGATGCTAGCCTAGGTTTTCATAATGGTTTTAATCTGAACATGGACAAGTCTTCAATTTTGGATCGTGGTGATTCTCGTATGATATGATCTGGAGATGATTGTGCTAGATATAAGGACACCTTTGAAGAATGTGGAATGCAAACCAATGATACTTTTTTTAAGTCCAGAATTGCACCCAAAATTTGTACAGGGTAGCACTGCTGGCCACAGTACTAAAGATGTCACTGAAGAAGATTTCCTGGATTCAGTTATGGGCAGGGTTTTGGCCCCGGATCCTAACATTAACATTGGTGGTGAATCCTGTGAGTAACCCAATCCTAGAGAAAAACCATGCTCTGTCCAAGAACAGGTTTATGTCTCAGAGCTCGATAAAATTTCAAGTGAGAGTGATTGGAAACAAGGGCACTATGTTGTCTCGACAATCCTTGAGAATGATGAACATGACTGTACAAGTGCAGAAAACCTTGATGATGAAGGATCTACTGTGAAAGAACACTTAAAAGCTAGGTCATATGATGTTGTACTGGCTCTTTCATAGGAATACGAAGAATGGATGTTCGAGATACATTTGAAGGATTCCTTTCAGCCTGCCAGTGTCATTTTTGGGTATTTTGGGGTCATCTGCTGTCAACTAGGGCATTTCTCTTTTAGGTATTGTTATGATGATCATGAAGGAACAAGACAATATGGCTCATCCTTTCCCATAATTTGAAAAAAGTGCATTTCTGAAATCCAATGGAAAGCATGTGGATACATTAGAAGTTCTTAATGAAGATTTGAGAATTGCTTTTGAAGGGTATTTCAGTTTATGAAGATTCCTTAAAGAATGGAATGCCTTTTGTGTTGTTGCTATTGATGTCTTCAAAAGTGAGGAAATCCATGAGCTTGGTGCCTAGCTTCCAGGTTGATGATATGAAAACTCTTTGATGATCAACGAAGATAATGTGTTAAAAGTACTCAACAATAGGTCTTGTGATCAAGTACAAACTGTAGGGAGACATATTTTGAAGACATTATTCATATCATGCTATGATTATTGTTACCCTAGACCTGTAGTATCAATATAACTTGTACACTCTTCATACATCCATTCATTATTAATTCCAGCACACAAAAAAGGCCTGTGTGATGTGTTACAACAGCTTGAGGTTCCCCTCCAAGACTACAGAAATGCTTTGAAAGGGGTCTTTTCTATTCCTGGCCTTTGTTTGCAGTTCATAAACCACTAGCAAGGGGATAGATTTGATTTCCAAATGTGTTCTAACTATGATATATAGCATCACTCAAAGGGAGAAACATAAAAATAAAAACTAATCTGATTTCCCCCCTAGTTGAAGATAGAAGAACCTATCACCTCGACAAAAATTGTAACCAAATCCTTTCAGAATTCGCTGAAATAATTTTTGTTCACAAGATTGGACTTGGGAAATTTATTGGAAAGAGTTTTGACCCCTTCCACTCTATTGACAACAATACTTTTGGGCTGGAGCATTTTCATATTGAAAAAAGAATTCATAAACCCAAATTGAGGCCCAACTACCATTCATATGTTAACGATGTTCTTACCATCACCACTAAGCAGATTGATCTGAGATCATCTGTCTCAGGTTTTGATTACAAAGAAGAAAAGGGTGCAGAGTATCCTGTTACAAAGTCAATTGATGAACTATCCGAGGAACAAGAACAAAATATTCTCCTTTTTGAAGACAAAGGGTTTTATTATGTGGCTGGTAGACAATCCAAGGTGATTAATGCAATAAATTATTCATCATAGAATGACCTAAGTGAAAACCCTTCTCGGTTTATGCATGGCTCAATCTGTCTGGAGAGGGATATTGTCGACCAAGAAAAAGTTGTGGTTTATTATGAAATTATCGTGCCTATGTTTTACACCCATTTTCTTTTCCGAATTGACAGGGTAGGACCCGATCTTCACCCAAATATCATATAGAACCACACATCCCAGTAAGGGTCAAATTCATTAATGCCACATCAATTTTTTGCAGCTGAACACTAAACATTGATAATGAAAACAAGCCTGGTATCATCGAATATGAGACAAGGATTTCCCGCAATTGATTTTATAAATCTTCTGATGAAGTGTTTGGCTAGAAAAATACATAGGGAGAAAAGATATTCTCCCAATCAGATGATGAAATTCCATACCACATGGTTAAAAATGTTGAGACCGTCGATGGATCACGTGGTGATGGTCTCCAATCCATGTATGACAGAGATAGCATGGGGGTTGTTTGCAATCACTGAAGTATGAGTCTCAAAAGAAGGGAAATGTTGGTTTCCTTACAAGTTTAGGATATGCGGTGAGCAGGTTCACATCCCATCTAATACATATTATAAGAAATTACATGAAGGGTGTTGCCGAGAGTTGTCGTCGGCCCAGGTGGAAAAGGCTTGAACATAATAAGGTAAAGGTGATAAAAGGTTACTGTGGGGATCAGGAAGCACAACCCATAGTTCAATCTGATATCCGAACTACTATGCACCTTGATCTGAGAGTTGACATATCTATCAGAATTTGTGGGAGTCAATTGCACATTGTATTGAGTATTTGGGACAACATTCTATAAGCACTTGGAATTGAAAATTTAGTTCTTTGTGTTCTCTACAATGTTCTTGGAGCACAAACAATTGATGAAACTACTCCCATTGTTTGTTAGCTTTAAAGGATGGAGCCAATTTCATGATAACCCAGAATGACATGAGGATAGAAAGTGTTGGTTTCATTGAGATGTTTTTGAAATATGACCTGTATGCTATAGGAATGATCATACAAATTGATAGAGACAACATTTTGTTTCTGGATGAAATAAAGAAATTTGACGGTTTGATACATATTAAGAGCCTATGGGACAATCATGACATATTTCTGGTGACAGATCCTTGGTCATCTAATACAACCTTTACATCAAATTTGTAGAAACAAAGATATGGAATACATTTCGAATTCTCAGGCGACAGACAAGCTGTGATGCTGAAACTACTAAGAAGGCAAGGGGATATGGTATGGTGTCACCAAGTTTGCAATAATGTTGTTGTATTCAGTGTATGGATAACAATGAATACAACATTATTGAGCAAGTCTCATGTCTTTTGAGCCCATCCTTGATCACATCAACTGGTAAGACAGATTGCAGGTTTGATCTATTTTTTAAACACTTTTTCAAACAAAATCTGTTGCCATGGGATTCTCAACATCTTGCTGAAATACCACATCAACTTAGAGTTCATTTTTCCATTTTAGGGGCTCATGCATGCACCTGAGATCCGAAATTCAATATCAAGCCATCCACAAATCAAGGTAACACTCTGAATACTCTACACTCTTTGAACTGGTTTGGAAAACATTTGCAATCAATCGTGTCACTGATTCAAGTGATTATAGGTCGAACTTGCAGAGTAGAGCATTTGGGTACAATGGAACAAGTGTTTCATATTACATGAATAATTTGTATGTTAGAAACTTAGTTGAGATGCATTGCATGACATCATTTGTGCAGGTCAATTCATAAAATTTGTTTAATAAGATGATTTTATTAATCTCCTTCCTACAAATGACTACAATAGTAAGTCAATGGGACTTAGAAGTACAATCTAGTGCAAGTACAGGGTGGGAGTGCAAAAGAAACTCCAATCACTAATCTACGAAAAATTAAAATAGCTAAAGCACTAAACTATAGTAGCCAGAAATAATATAGGTACAATACCCACGTCAAACATAATATGTTAATGACAAAACAAAAACAAAAATGACCACCCCTCTCTAGTCAAACTAGGGGAAAGAGGGAGCATATCAAGACACATCGGAGCTAGAAGTATAATGAGGGAAGGAAGAAGAATATGGTGCTCCAAGAGAATCATCATTTATAGAAAATGAGTCAATCTAGAGATAACCCTACACTGAAGGGACTGAGATGTGTGATCTTGGGCAAATGCCAACTATCTAGCAAAACTCTCAAGAGAGTGGAGAGGCAAGTAATTTAAATATGCTATGAGTGAATCCTTCTTGAGAACCTTATGGGAGAAGGTGTAAGACATTTGGCGCTAATCCTAGGCGAGTGCCCTTGCACCATGCAAGGGCACTAATCCTAGGTGGTTTAAAGGGGCAACGCTGATCCTTTTCCTTTTCTAATTATTGTTTGTCTTTAATTTCAGTTATCAATCTTCCAACAACCTCCAACAAGATCTTGTTAACCCACTTATGTTAGAATGTCTCATTACTATTGTTATAACTACATGCCTCTATTCTAGTATATGAAAAATCTTGCATTATTGTTTCCATATAGATCTTGACTCATGTTCACAATCACCCAGGAAATGCATTAGATTGAAATGCATGTGGTTGAGACTAAGATTGACATTTCTCTTAAATTACTAAGATCTTATCTTTATTAAATGAAAAAATATAGGGTAATGCCCCAAGACTGAGAGTCATCTAGCAAAAATGGAAGTCTACCCCATTATAGACCACCGATGAGTTATTTGAGTTAGACATGTTTTGTCGATGGATTATGTTGGGCTCTCTAAAGGTTTGCTTACAGGTTGGAATGACACTATAAAACTTCTTAATTCCTTTTATATCAATTATGGTTTGAGTACGAAGTTTAAGGATAAAGAGTTTGGGTTCTCATTGGTTCTTTTGAATCTTTATGGGCCCTATGAGAATAAACTAGGCTACTAGGAATGCTTGTTTCAATCACATATTTTTAATTCAAAATTCTATCATCTTGGGTGGTGATCTCAATTTCACATTACATTGCTTAGAGGTTTGGGGTGAGTCTTGTCAAGTGGACCCTTAAATGGAAAGTTTCTTCCTTTACTAGTTGGAGATGACAAGTCTGGTTGATGTAGAGCTAGTAGAGGTCAAGCCAACATGGACTAATAACCAAGGGGGATGGGGATGGTATTGTTAAGAGATTAGACCATTTCCTTGTTCATGAAGATCTTTTGTTGCAGGTTCATTAGGTGAGGTCTTGAGTTTTAGGATGTATGTTTTATGATCATCTTCTCGATTATGTTGGATTTGGTCCATCCAATGAAGAAACTTGGAGCCTCGTTCAAGTATAATCCCAGGTGGAGTGTAGAGGAGAAATTTTGTGATTTGATTAAGTCTTCTTGGACTAGCTTTGATCAATCAAGTGGTTTGTCTCTTAGTGAGAAGTTTATCAAATCCCTAAGGGTGGTCAAGGAAAAAGTGTCAGCTTGGGCTTCTAAAAGGTTTCATGACTGAGATAAACTATTATTGGAGATAGAGGAAGAGATGGTGTTACTATTGAGTGGCAATGAAGGGATTCTAAATAAGGAGAGTCTGCAATGAATGGAAGGGGTTTCAAAGCATGTCTCTTAGTTGAGGGACATGTTCAACAGATGGACCATTATAGAAGAGGCAAGATCTATCATGTTGATGTTCAATATATTTTGTTCATGTGCAACATAAACCTTTGTTATGGCCTACATCCTTTAGGTTATGAAATTTTCTTCTTGATCAAACCCCTCTTCAGGCTCAACTAGGAATCTGCTTAAGATAAATAAAAAGTAAAGATCAACCCTCTGCATGTTAGTTGTATCTTCTCATGATAGCATTAAACTAGCTCACAATCCATAACTTGTCATGTTGGAATGGGGGATATGCTGACCCTATTTTCTGTTCTGGAACAACAACAATCTCATGAAAAACATGCCCCAAAAATGTGCCTTATTTAACCTCAGATCTCTATTTAAATGTGTCACAAAAATGATTTCCTTTATACAACCAATATCTCCAAGGGAAAACATTCTGATAATGGACAAACTATACTATAGGGAAGTGCTTATGTACAACTTTATACTCATAAAAATGATGGAATCTATCATTGAATACCAATGTGTTGAAATTATGTCTTGGGCATGAGTTTGTGTTCCTCCTTTTGCTTACAACATCACAACTTGCATAGTCCTCCTTTATGCATATTAGAGACCCACAGGGGATTCTTGAACTTGATATCCAAAAATCATGTGCTCCACTTATAATCATTTTGGGCATGGTTAAGAGCATAAACTATTCACACCTAGAACCTTTCTCATCTAGAGATGCACCCAGTTTCTATCAACATTGGTTATCTACAACTGTCGTTACATATGCCATTACAGTTTAAACCAAAGACTGGTTTGTGGTAGAAGGTTTGGTTGATATTATTGTTAAGTCATGGTATATATTGTTTGTAAAAATAACACTTGCACAACTAAGAAAACAAGATTGAAAGTTTCATAATGAAATAACTATCCTCATCACAGATTGGCATTATTCCTGCAAGCACTGTATTTTGGTTTAATTGCTTGAAAATAACATGCCTTGCACTTTTGGTAATAAATAAGACCCTGACTTGAGTAATGGATATGATGCACAAGTGCCTTGTAAATTATCTCAATACTTTTTTTGATGCTCGATCCTATGATATGTATGATTGTTGTCTCTGTGATAATTCCTGTAGGAAAAGGGGAGTTAGTACAGTCTTGAAGTTATTTCCAAGACACATGGAAATAAATTTTTGCATAGAAACTAAGAATGACTTCCTGTTATGGAAAATTTTAAGGGATAAATTTCACCCATGGGAAAAATTAGGGGGTCTATAATTTGGGGTTTGACTATATATAGCCCCAAATTTATTTTCAAAAAATTATATCTAAACCTCTTATCCCATGGGTATTTGTGAGGGGAGAGCATGGAAATCCATTTTCACCTTCTAAAATTCGAACGAGATCCTCTAAGCCTAGCTCAACAAACCTTCAATGAAAATACCAATACCATACTATACCATACCATACCATACCATACCAATATAAATACCATACTATACCCTACCAATACACAAGCCATCATGCATAGAAAACCTTTAACATGTGAGAGATATAATGGAAATTTTGAGTTTTGCAATCACATGAGGGTAGGTTACAAGGTCGTAGGTCATGGTCCAAGATATGTTAGTGGGTCCTAGAGGGTAGTGGGTTAGTGTATTGGGGTGAGCATATTATTCGATTAGTGGTTAGGGTCATGTTCATTGTTAGGGATTTAGAGATTGAAGCTTCCTTGAAGGTGTGTGGGTTTGGGTGGGTTAGGTGTGTTAAGTTAGAGGGGTGGATTAGGTTAGTGTGTTAGGTCAGTGACTATCACAATGTGAAAGTAAGAAAAAATCTTATATATAGCTTTACCACACGAGGAATAATTCCACATGTTGCATGACACCAAAAGAGAATTCTAAAAGGTTAAGAGGATAAACATGGTAATGATAGTTCCTTTCATTTATCCCAAGGGCATCTTATTCAACAATTTTAATGTAAAAGAATCATTATTAAGATTAGTAAGTAACAAAAAAGAATCTGAGACATTATGGTTTAGGTGCATGGGTTGGTTGTGTTGATTAATATCCTTTTAGAGCATCAAGGGATCACAGGGTAGGTCGCTCTGTAGTTTACCTCAGAGGGTAGGATATTTTCACTTCATTATCAATAGATCCCAACTTCAACTGGTTGTTGATTTCTTCCAAATTTTGTGGAGCCAAAACATCATCGATAACAGTTCTGACAATTTCCTCAAACAATTGTGGTACATTTGCACTAGCATCTAAACAAATATTTTTCCTGCTGCAGTTTCTTGCACTCGTGTAAAAATATCCTTCCAAACATCAAATAGATCCCTTTCAACCAGCACAACAATTTCACCATTTGAAACATATCTTGTTGCATTACCCTTAGACAAGTTCCCAAACATGTTCTCCAACTTCAAATAGGCTTCCATAATTTCCATTAGCAAAGGACCATATTTTGCATCTATGTTAGAATCAACCTCAATCTTCAGTCCAAACTTCTCCCTTAACTCGGATTTCCAAAATACCTTAGGAAAATTACACTATGGTAAATACACTTTCAAAGTATGTCCCAATTATGCCCATTCCAAGTATTCACAGATAAGTGCAGTCAAAAGTTTGCTTGATGGAGAGGCATGAAGTTCTGAGGTGACAATTGAGGAAGCTCATTGTGTGTATGCATTCATCCCAAAGACTCTAAATCTTTCAAAGATTCATGCTCTGGCAAAGACAAAGGAAAATGAACTTGTTGATGTGTTCCCCATTGTGGAGACATAGCTATAAAACAAATTTCCTTCACCTGTGGATTGTATGGAGGTCTTATACCATAAATATAACCTGAAATATGAGTCCTAAGGTCATCTATGCAGATGAATTTCTTTCAATATGTTCTCTGGCATGATGTATGTATAAGCAGTCTCCTTGATATCTTCAGAGTTAGCATAGATATGACAGATTTGTGACAGATATTTCCCTCACACGCCAATCTGTTTTAGAACCCAAAGCAAACTTCTCATATGGACTGGTTGTGGTGACAACCAACTCATCACCGTGCACATTTGTAGTCCTCTTGGTAACTTCGGTGATCTAGCTTGCTTCCTTTTCCTACTTTTCAATTCGGTAATATGTTGCCTTTGTTGAGAAGGGGGAGTTATCTCAGCTCCAAGTATAATATCACAGATTTCTAATTGGGTCAATGCTGATGTATTGAAATTATTCTTCTTGGCATGGTTAGAGAAAGTGCCACTTCATGCAGGGACTATCAATTTGGAAGATATATACTATTGCAAGGATTCTTCCTTGAGGCTTGTCAAACATGTGCTTCAAACTAAGAACAACTAACCTCATTACTGTAGCAACTGTAGCATAAACTAGATCCCAATTTATATGCATCTAGTATTCGTTGTCCTTTAGGATTTTACACAGTAGGCAAGCTTAGTTCCATCAGGCAAGCTATGTGGCTTAAAATTTGTCTCATGCAAAGTCGTATCTCTTTTTTGCACCCTATCTTGCACACTGGGCCTTCCCAACATTTTAGAAGGTAACACTTGCAAGTGATTTACTATTTGGAGCTTCCTCATCAACAATTTGTTCCATATTCTATAGTAGTGTCTTCACTCCTCTTCACCCGGGACTACAATTGTTGCACTTACTATTTAAGGATCAACAGTGGTGACAACAGTGAAGGAGTTCTCTGGGATACCCTTGTGCAAATCAATGGGTAACAATATGCACAAGTTGAGTATTGTCCATTTTTTTTGTTTCTTTTTATACATGTTATACAAGCTAGTAGCCATGGAGCTTCAGTGCCTACATTGGAGATGATTTTTCCATAACCAGGATCAACCCTTGGCCTAAAGGCGATCTCCTGTACATGGTTAACAATGCTTACCCAAGGCATTGAATTTACGGGACTATCTTTGATTGATTGGTTCCAGTAAGCATATGAATCATTTCCCCAATCTTGAAAATTTTGTAGGATGTAAAGAGTCTACCCAAAGGTAAGATGTTTATGCTCTTATTAGTGTCATATAGATACTAACAAGAGCAGGTTTATAGGTTAATGAAACCTCTTGCAAGAGATCTCCCTACAACTAGTAAACATTCAAATCACCAATCAGTACACCTTGATTGTTATTCTCTTAGCCATAATGATGGCATTTAAGTAGATTTATCATTGAAACTTTTGGTGTATATATACATTCAAAATTATTAATGAATATTTGATAAAGGGAAAATATGCCACATGAATCTTAGAAGCTTCCCTTCAGATGTTTTCTTTAGCTTCCAAGCCCGCCCAACCTTATTGTGGGTATTCAGTATTATGGGTCCTAATCCATAGAGTTTTGTGTATTCATTGAGGGTATTTAAAGACAGGGTAGTATTATATATATATATATCCACTAGGTTCGATAAACCATACAAAGTTCCTTTTAGAAAAAATTCCTATGTGTTCATAGAGTTGGGAGATAATATATATATCCACTAGGTTCGATAAACCATACAAAGTTCCTTTTAGAAAAAATGCCAATGTGTTCATAGAGTTGGGA
>ML789298.1:392366-411770 GCA_009831015.1 Picea engelmannii
AAAAATAATATTTTCAAAGGCAACAACATATTTGGATGGCGAATCCACACTTTTATGTGAGATACACTTTTGGATGGTGAATCACATTAGGTTTATGTCATAAATCTGTTGTTTTATGGATGTTATGATAGACCAAATTCTTGTGGCCTTCCAGCATGCCCTTATATGCATTTGAGATGTGTTTTCTAGCAATAGTTTGCTAAATAAAGGATACAACATGTTGTTTTGAAATGTCAAGTACAAAGTGATAGGATTTTGTAATAGTTGATCTTGAGTAGAGATCAAAGAGAAACATTTTAAGTCCATATCTTAGAGGCACACATGCAAATCAACACCTTGGGCATATTGATTCACACATCAACAAATTCAGGTTTCACTGGCATCAACATGGATATTAATTATCTCATCCCAGATATGGTATTGGTCTCCTCAAAATACATTTCAAGTTCTGTCCCTGAAGAAGATGACAAAACATCAGACTCTCTCTCTATAGCTAGAGGAAATTTGGATGATTGATATGAGAGAGTATAGGTGAAGCATCCAATAATGCAGCACATAAATCATGCCCAAAATCATCTCCTAGATTTGAGGGACACCACCATGAATAATCCATTTCAGAAATATCCATTTGTTAATATGGGACAAACATGTTGAGAATAGACACAGGTGAATCAAATTTTTGTTTATATCCATAGATCGGACCCCAGTAATGTGTTGTTCATTAGGAGTATTGTATTTGACAATTGCGATGCATGGTCATGACATGAGAAGCATGAACTTCCAGCAAAGTGGCATTTCCTTTAGTATTTCACTAAGGATAATCTTGTGTCAACGTTGACTAACACTTAGACTCACTAGTCTCCACACAATATCCCTGTACAAAAAAAAACAATAGCTAGAATACTTTTGAGGGATGATTTTAGCATGATTGAATCTATTGTTGGAAAGTTTGTATGAAATTTTGATCTCCACTCTGGGGTACTACACAAATTGTCTACCGAATTTGAAGATATTTTCCTATTCAAGAAAGAGTGTTATGTTGATAGAGCCTTTCTAGAGGACTTGCAAGTCTTGTTTCAGTGTAAGTGTTCTAGTTTTGAAGCTCCAGATATTAGGGTTTGTAAGGCAACAACACATGCTTGCAGCAGAGGTCTGTTTGTTTCTATCAATAAGAAGTGGATGTAACATTCCCAGATCTTCAATGATCAAATGGAGAGTGCACTTGGAGATAATGTTACAAGTGTTGGGCTCGAAATAAACTTGATTTGTGTTTGTTGAGGTGCTAGTCGCATGATTTTGTTGGGAATTTGTTGAGGTCAAATGAGGATAGTACCTTTAACATGAACAAGTGGGTGTGGCATCAAATGTTTGAAGAGAAACAAACCAGCAATGGATTCAATCTTTATAAAGGAATTTCATCATAAACATGAAGGTCTTGTAGTTGTGCACTCGGGATACATGGTACACCATAAGACAAGAAAATCTAGTGATTCATATTGGCTGATCTAAATCATAAAGGGAGGGCTAACCTGTCTGAGCATACATTAGAGATGACCTATCCGAATAAATACTAGGGTCATTATGTGTCTAACAAAGCCTAGGGCTGACTCATCTCAATTTTGCAAGTGACAAGTATTTACTATTTATACACCTGTTTGGGGTGTCTTGTTGAGGTTTATTCTTTGGTTAGTTCAGAACAAAAGTTCATTAATTGGATGATTTTGGTTCTATCCTATGTTTCTTGGTGGAGAAGACAATGACTAAGTTAGCCCCTATTGGTGCATGCTTTTGATGGCATTTCTACTCATGTGCTATGTTGATTTGAGGACTGTTTGGGAGCTTGTTCATGCATGATTGTCATATTTGTTCATGTTTTGAAGTTGAGTGACAATTGGACGTCTAAGTTTTATATTGCACCAGCAGGAGACCAAATTGATGAAGTAAATTTTAGGCTTGTTCTATGTAGACATCATTTTCATCCTTGTTCCAACATTCCATATGAGCCACAACCATCATTAAACAGGGTATTGATATGTGTGTATTAGATATAAACATGAAATACCACAGGGTTATCGCAATTTTATGTCATCATGCTTTACTGGACTAAAGACTACTAATCTGCTTTCAGACTTAGTTTACAACAACAAGTTGATTGTTCAGGGGCAAGGTTAGAGCGTGGCTAAAACTTCTTGAAATTTATCAAGGCATGGATCAAATGTTTCAAGGAAGTGATTTGGCATATGCCCTTGACATGGTCAAAGGGTCAGTATTTTATGCCTTTTGCACAACAAATCCATAATTTGAGGTAGCAGGTTAGCATTCTTTGAGGAGCAACCACAGGGGTATTACTCTCTTTGCTCCGGGTACTGTTGTTGAAGGATATGAATGTAATCATAGTCTAACTTAATAAAGAGGGAAATCCAACACGCGCTATCTTTCCCCCATGGTGGAATGATGTTGTTCGAGATGCACTTGTGCTTGTGCAAGAGTGAAATCGAGCATGCGCTAGCTTTCCCCCATGATGGGATGATGTTGTCTGAGATGAGCTTGTGCTTGTGCAAGAGGGAAAGCTAGCACATGCTAGCTTTCCCCCACGGTTGGATGATTTTGTTCGAGATGAGCTCATGATTGCACAAGAGGGAAAGCTAGCACATGCTAGCTTTGCCCCATGGTGGGATGATGTTGTCCGAGATGAGCTCATGCTTGTGCAAGAGGGAAAGCTAGCACGACCCAAATTTTCCCCACAGTGGGATGATGTTTTTCAAGATGAGCTCGTGGTTGTGCAAGAGGGAAAGCTAGCACACACTAGCTTTCACCCACGCTGGTATGATGTTGTTTGAGATGAGCTCATGCTTGTGCAAGAGTGAAAGCTAGTATGCCCATAGTGGGATGATGTTTTCCGAGATGATCTCATGCTTGTGCAAGAGGGAAAGCTAGCATGCACTAGCTTTCCCCCATAATGCGATGATGTTGTCCGAGATGCACTCGTGCTTGTGCAAGAGGGAAAACTAGCATTCTTTCCCCCATGGTGCGATGATGTTGTCTAAGATGAGCTTGTGTTTGTGCAAGAGGGGAAAGCTAACACACGCTAGGTTTTCCCATTGTGGGATGATGTTGTCTTAGATGAGCTTGTGCTTTCCCAAGAGGGAAAGCTAGCATGCGCTTGTCCAAGAGGGAAAGCTAGCATGCACTATCTTTCCCCAATGATGCGATGATGTTGTCCGAGATGAGCTCGTGCTTGTGTAAGAGGGAAAGATAACACATGCTAGCTTTTCCCTATGGTGGGATGATGTTGTCAGCGATGAGCTCATGCTTGTGCAAGAGGGAAAGCTAACACGCGTTAGCTTTCCCCCATAATGGAATGATTTTGTCTAAGATTAGCTCGTGCTTGTGCAAGAGGTAGCTTTACCCCACGACGGGATGATGTTGTCGAGATGAGATCATGCTTGTGTAAGAGGGAAAGCTAGCACCCCCAGGGTGGGATGATGTTGTCTGAGATGAGCTCATGATTTTGCAAGAGGGACGAATAACACGAGCTAGATTTCCCCCACGTTGGGATGTTGTCGGAGACACACTCGTGTTTTTGCAAGAGGGAAAGCTAGCACGTGCTAGCTTTTCCCCACAGTGGGATGATGTTGTCCGAGATGAGCTCGTGCTTGTGCAAAAGGGAAAACTAGCATGCGCTAGTTTTTTTCCATGATGGGATGATGTTGTTTGAGATGAGCTTGTGCTTGTGCAAGAGGGCAAGCTAGCACACACTCGCTTTCCCCCATGGTGGGATGATGTTGTTCGAGATGAGCTCATGCTTGTGCAAGAGGGAAAGCTAGCATGAGCCAACATTCCCCCATGGTGGGATGATGTTGTTCAAGATGAGCTCGTGCTTGTGCAAGAGGAAAAGCTGGCACATGCTAGCTTTCATCCAATCTGGTATGATGTTGTTCGAGATGAGCTCGTGCTTGTGCAAGAGGGAAATCTAGTATGCCCATGGTGGGATGATGTTGTCAGAGATGAGCTCATGCTTTTGCAAGAGGGAAAGCTAGCACGCGCTAGATTTCCCCCATAGTGGGATGATGTTTCCCAAGATGCAGTTGTGTGATGTTGTATTAGATGAGTTTGTGCTTTTCCAAGAGGGAAAGCTAGCATACGATTGTCCAAGAGAGAAAGCTAGAATGCACTAGCTTTCCCTAATGCGATGATGTTGTCTGAGATGAGCTCATGCTTGTATAATAGGGAAAGCTAACACATGCTAGCTTTCCCCTATGGTGGGATGATGTTGAAAAATATGAGCTCGTGCTTCTGCACAAGGGAAAGCTAGCACGTGCTAGATTTCCCCCACGATGGAATGATGTTGTCTGAGATTAGCTCGTGCTTGTGCAAGAGGTAGCTTTACCCCACGGTGGGATGATGTTGTTCGAGATGAGTTCATGCTTGTGTAAGAGGGAAAGAGAGCACGCACTAGCTTTCCCCCAGGGTGGGATGATGTTGTCTGAAATGAGCTCATGATTTTGCAAGAGGGACAACTATCATGAGCTAACTTTCCCCCATGGTGGGATGGTGTCGGAGACACGCTTGTGTTTGTGCAAGAGGGAAAGATAGCACACACTAGCTTTCCCCCACGGTGGGTTGATGTTGTCCAAGATGAGCTTGTGCTTGTGAAAAAAGGAAAACTAGTACACGCTAGCTTTTCCCCATGATGGGATGATGTTGTCCGAGATGAGCTCATGCTTGTGCAAGAGGGAAAGCTAGTAGATGCTCGCTTTCCTCCATGGTGGTATGATGGTGTCTGAGATGAGCTCATGTTTGTGAAGGAGAGAAAGATAGCATGCACTAGCTTTCACCCATAGTGGGATGATACTATTCGACATGAGTTCGTGCGTGTGCAAGAGGGAAAGGTAGCATGCACTAGATTTCCCCCACAGTGGGTTGATTATGTCCGAGATGAGCTCCTACTTGTACAAGAGGGAAAGCCAACACGCGCTAGCTTTCCTCCATGGTGGGAGGATGTTGTATGAGATGAGCTCGTTCTTGTGCAAGATGTAAAGCTAGCATGCACTTGCTTTTGCCCATGGCAGGATGATGTCCGAGATGAGCTCATTCTTGTGTAAGAGGGAAAGCTAGCATGCACTAGCTTTCCCCCACGGTAGGATGCTGCTATCCAAGATGAGCTCATGCTTTTTCTTGTGCAAGAGGGAAAGCTAGCACACACTAGCTTTCCCCCACGATGGGATGATGTTATCCGAGATGAGCTCGTCCTTATGCAAGAGAGAAAGCTAGTTTTCCCCAATGATGGGATGATGTTGTCCGAGATGAGATTGTGTAAGAGGGAAAGCTAGCACAAACTAGCTTTCCCACATAGTGGGATGATGTTGTTCAATGGGATGATGTCCAAGATGACACTGTGGTTGTGCAAGAGGGAAAGCTACCACGTGCTAGATTTTCCCCATGGTGGGATGATGTTATCCGAGATGAGCTCATGCTTGTGCAAGTGGGAAAGAACACACACTGGCTTTCCCCCATGGTGGGATGATGTTGTCGAAGATGAGCTTGTGCTTGTGCAAGAGGGAAAGTTAGCACATACTAGATTTTCCCCATAGTGGGATGTTTTTGTCTGAGATGAGCTCGTGCTTGTGCAAGAGGGAAAGCTAGCACGCTCTAGCTTTCCCCCACAGTGGAATGATGTTGTCCAAGATGAGCTCGTGCATGTGCAAGGGGGAAAGCTAGCAAGCGTTATCTTTCCCCCATAGTGGGATGATGTTGTTTGAGATGAGCTTGTGTTTGGGCCATAGGGAAAGCTAGCACAAGCTAGCTGTACCTCACAGTGGGATGATGTTGTCTGAGATGAGATCATGCTTGTGCAAGAGGGAAAGCTAGCATGTGCTACCTTTCCCCAACGGTGGGATGCTATTGTATGAGATGAGCTTGTGCTTGTGCAAGAGGAAAAGCTAGCATGCACTACCTTTCCCCCATCGATAGATGATGTTGTTCGAGATGAGTCTGTGCTTGTGTAAGAGGGAAATCTAGCACATGCTAGCTTTCACCCACATTGGGATGATGTTGTCAGAGATGAGATCGTGCTTGTGCAAGAGGGAAAGGTAGCATTCCCATGGTGAGATGATGTTGTCTGAGATGGCCTTGTGCTTGTGGAAGAGGGAAAGCTAGCACGAGCTAGCTTTCCCCCACGATGGGATGATGTTGTCCGAGATGAATGCGTTCTTGTGCAAGAAGGAAAGCTAGCAAGCGCTATCTTTCCCCCATGGTGGGATGATGTTGTCCTAGATGAGCTTGTGATTATGCAAGATGGAAAGCTAGCATGCGCTAGATTTTTCCTAGGGTGGGATGATGTCTTCCGAGATGAGCTCGAGCTTGTACAAGACGGGAAGCTAGCAAGCGATACCTTTCCCCCATGATGGGATGATTTGTTTCGAGATGAGGTCATGCTTGCACAAGAGGAAAATCTAGCACGAGAAAGCTATCTTTCTCCCATGGTGGGATGTTGTTGTCCAAGATGAGATCGTGCTTGTGCAAGAGGGAAATCTAGCATGTGCTAACTTTCCTCGACAATGCAATGATATTGTATGAGATGAGCTCATGCTTGTGCAAGAGGAAAAACTAGCACACTTTTTCTTACCCCCACGATTGGACGATGTTGTCCCAGATGAGCTTGTGCTTTTGCAAGAGGCATGTGCTAGATTTCTTCCATTGTAGGATGATGTAGTTTGAGACTTTCTCATGCTTGTGTAAGAGGGAAAGCTAGCATGCTAGCTTTCCCCCATAATGGGATGTGGTTGTCCGCGATGAGCTTGTTCTTGTGCAAAAGGGAAAGCTAGGATGCGCTAGACTTCTCGTATGGTGGGATGATGTTTGAGATGAGATCATGCTTATGCAAGAGGGAAAGCTAGCACGTGCTAGCTTTCTCCCATGGTGGGATGATGTTGTCTGAGATGATCTCATGCTTGTGCAAGAGGGAAAGCCAACATGCGCTACCTTTTCCCCACAATGGGATGATCTTGCTCGATATGAGCTCATGCTTGTGCAAGAGGGAAAGCTAGCATGCACTATCTTTCCCCCATGATGGGATGGTGTTGTCCAAGATGATATCGTGCTTGTGCAAGAGGGAAAGGTAGAGTGCGCTAGCTTTCCCCCATGGTGGGATGATGTTGTTCGAGATGAGCTGCTACTTATGCAAGAGTGAAAGGTAGCACGAGCTAGCTTCCCCCCACAATGGGATGATGTTGTTTAGGATGAACTCGTGCTTGTGTGAGAAGAAAATACTAGGTTTCCCCCAAGGTGGGATGATGTTTTCCAAGATGAGATCGTGCTTGTGCAAAAGGTAAAGCTAGCATGACCTAGCTTTTCCCCACGGTGGGATGATGTTGTCTGAGATGAGCTCATGCTTGTGCAAGAGGAAAATCTAGGATGAGATAGTTTTCCCTCACGGTGGGGTGATATTGTCTGAAGTGAGATCGTTCTTGTTCAAGAAGGAAACTTAGCATGCACTAGCTTTCCCCCACAGTGGGATGATTTTTTTCGAGATGAGATCGTGCTTGTGTAAGAGGGAGAACTAGCACGTACAAGCGTTCCCCCATAGTGGGATGTTTTTCGAGATGAGATCATGCTTGTACAAGAGGGAAAGATAACACTCTATTTTTTCCCCATGGTGCAATGATGTTTGAGATGAGCTTGTGTTTGTGCAAGAGGGAAAGCTAACACGCTCTAGCTTTGCCCCATGTTGAGATAATGTCTAAGATGAGCTTGTGCTTGTGCAAGATGGAAATCTTACACATGCTAGCTTTCTCCCACAGTGGGATGATGTTGTCTTAGATGAGCTTGTGCTTGTGTAAGAGGGAAAGCTAGCATGTGCTATATTTCCCCCATGATGGGATGATGTTTTCCAAGATGAGCTCATGCTTGTGTAAGAGGGAAAGCTAGCACGAGCTAGCTTTCACCCACTGTGGGATGATGTTGTCTAAGATGAACTCATGCTTATGTAAGAGGGAAAGCTAGCACGGGCTAGCTTTCTCCATGGTGGGATGATGTTGTCCGAGATGAGGTTGTGCTTATTCAAGAGGGAAAGCTAGCATGCACTAGCTTTCCCCCTTGGTGGGATGTTGTCTGAGATGAGGTTGTGCTTGTGCAAGAGGGAAAGTTAGTACGAGCCAACTTTCCCCCATGGTGGGATGACGTTGTTCAAGATGAGCTCGTGCTTGTGCAAGAGGGAAATCTAGCACACACTAGATTTCACCCACGCTGGTATGATGTTGTTCGAGGTGAGATCATGCTTGTGCAAGAGGGAAAGCTAGTATACCCACAGTGGGATGATGTTGTCCGAGATGAACTCATGCTTGTGCAAGAAGGAAAGCTATAACACACTAGCTTTCCCCCACAATGGGATGATGTTGCCCAAGATGCACTCATGCCTGTGCAAGAGGGAAAACTAGCATGCTTTTTGCCATAGTGCGATGACGTTGTCTGAGATGAGCTTGTTCTTATGTAAGAGGAGAAAACTAGCACACGATAGATTTTCCCATTGTGGGATGATGTTGTCTTAGATGAGCTTGTGCTTTTCCAAGAGGGAAAGCTAGCACGCACTAGCTTTCCCCAATGATGCGATGATGTTGTCTCAGATGAGCTCGTTATTGTGAAAGAGGGAAAGCTAACACACGCTACCTTTCCCCTATGGTGGGATGATGTTGTCAGAGATGAGCTCATGCTTGTGCACGAGGGAAAGATAACACACACTAGCTTTCCCCCACAATGGAATGATGTTGTCCGAGATTAGCTCGTGCTTGTGCAAGAGGTAGATTTACCCCACGGTGGGATGATGTTGTTGACATGAGCTCATGCTTGTGTAAGAGGGAAAGCTAGCACCCCTAGGGTGGGATGATGTTGTTTGATATGAGCTCATGATTTTGCAAGAGGGACAACTAGCACAAGCTAGCTTCCCCCCATGGTGGGATGTTGTCGGAGACGTGCTCGTGTTTGTGCAAGAGGGAAAGCTAGCATGCGCTAGCTTTTCCCCACGGTGGGATGATGTTATCTGAGATTAGATCGTGCTTGTGCAAAAGGGAAAACTAGCATGTGCTAGCTTTTCCCCATGATGGGATGATGTTGTTCGAGATGAGCTCGTGCTTGTGCAAGAGGGAAAACTAGCACATGCTCACTTTCCCCCATTGTGGGATGATGTTGGCCAAGATGAGCTCATTCTTGTGCAAGAGGGAAAGCTAGAATGTGCTAGTTTTCCCCCACAATGGGATGATGTTGCCCAAGATGCAGTTGTGCTAGTGCAAGAGGGAAAACTAGCATGATTTCCCCCACGGTGCGATGATGTTGTGGGGGAAAGCCAGCATGAGCGAACTTTTTCCCATGGTGGGATGATGTTGTTCAAGATGAGCTAGTGCTTATGTAAGAGGGAAAGCTAGCACACACTAGCTTTCACCCACGCTGGTATGATGTTGTTTGAGATGAGCTCGTGCTTGTGTAAAAGGGAATGCTAGTATGCCCACGGTGGGATGATGTTGTCCGAGATGAGCTCGTGCTTGTGTAAGAGGGAAAGCTAGCATGCGCTAGATTTCCCCCACAATGGGATGATGTTGCCCGAGATGCAGTCGTGCTAGTGAAAGAGGGAAAACTAGCATGCTTTCCCCCACGATGCGATGATGTTGTCTGAGATGAGCTTATGCTTGTGCAATAGGGGAAAGTTAGCATGCGTTAGCTTTTCCCATTGTGGGATGATGTTGTCTTAGATGAGATTTTGCTTGTCCAACAGGGAAAGCTAGCATGTGCTTGTCCGAGAGGGAAAGCTAGCACACACTAGCTTTCACCAATGATGCGATGATGTTGTCTGAGATGAGCTTGTGCTTGTAAAAGAGGGAAAGCTAACACACGTTAGCTTTCCCCTATGGTGGGATGATGTTGTCAGAGATGAGCTTGTGCTTGTGCAAGAGGGAAAGCTAGCACGCGCTAGCTTTCCCCCACGATGGAATGATGTTGTTCGATATTAGCTTGTGCTTGTGCAAGAGGTAGCTTTACCTCACGGTGGGATGATGTAGTTTGAGATGAGCTCATGCTTGTGTAAGAGGGAAAGCTAGCATGCAATAGCTTTCCCCTAGGGTGGGATGATGTTTGAGATGAGATCATGATTTTGCAAGAGGGACAACTATCACAAGCTAGCTTTCCCCCAGGGTGGGATGTTGTTGGAGAAAATCTCGTGTTTGTGTAAGAGGGAATGCTAGCATGCACTAGCGTTCCCCCATGGTGGGATGATGTTGTCCAAGATGAGCTCGTGCTTGTGCAAAAGTGAAAACTACGACACACTAGATTTTCCCCATGATGGGATGATGTTGTCTGAGATGAGCTCGTGCTTGTGCAAGAGGGAAATCTAGCAGACACTCGCTTTCTTCCATGGTGGGATGATGGTGTCCGAGATGAGCTCGTGTTTGTGCAAGAGAGAAAGCTAGCATGCGCTAGCTTTCACCCAGAGTGGGATGACACTGTTCAACATGAGGTCATGCTTGTGCAAGGGGGAAAGGTAGCATGTGTTAGATTTCCCCCATGGTGGGTTGATGATGTCTGATATGGGCTCTTGCTTGTGCAAGAGGGAAAGACAACACACGCTAGCTTTCCTCCACGATCGGATGATGCTGTATGGGATGAGCTCGTGATTGTGCAAGATGTAAAGATAGCATGTGCTAGCTTTCTGCCATGGTGGAATGATGTTGTCTGAGATGAGCTCATGCTTGTGTAAGAGGGAAAGATAGAACACACTATCTTTCCCCCATGGTAGGATGATGCTATCCAAGATGAGCTTGTGCTTGTGCTTGTGCAAGAGGGAAAGCTAGCACACACTAGCTTTCCCCCACGATGGGATGATGTTGTTTGAGATGATCTCTTCCTTGTGCAAGAGGGAAAGCTAGCATGTGATATATTTCCCCAACGGTGGGATGATGTTGTCTGAGATGATTTTGTGCAAGAGGGAAAGCTAGCATGAGCTAGCTTTCCCACACAGTGGGATGATGTTGTCCAGTGGGAGGATGTCCAAGATGAAATCGTGCTTGTGAAAGAGGGAAAGCTAGCACGCAGTAGCTTTTCCCCATGGTGGGATGATGTTTTCTGAGATGAGCTCATGCTTGTGAAAGAGGGAAAGAACACACACTAGATTTACCCCATGGTGGGATGATGTTTTCCAAGATGAGCTTGTGCTTGTGCAAGTGGGAAAGTTATCACACACTATATTTTCCCCATGGTGGGATGTTTTTATCTGAGATGAGCTTGTGCTTTTGCAAGAGGGAAAGATAACACGCTCTAGCTTCCCCTCACAGTGGAATGATGTTGTCCAAGATGAGCTCATGTGTGTGCAAGGGGGAAAGCGAGCAAGCATTAGCTTCCCCCCATGGTGGGATGACGTTGTCTGAGATGAGCTCATGCTTAGGCAATAGGGAAAGCTAGCACAAGCTAGCTTTACCTCACAGCGGGATGATGTTGTCTAAGATGAGCTTGTGCTTGTGCAAGAGGGAAAGCTAGAACGTGCTACCTTTCCCCAACGATGGGATGATGTTTTCTGAGATGAGCTTGTGTTTTTGCAAGAGGCAAAGCTGGCATGCACTACCTTTCCCCCATCGGTAGATGATGTTATGTTAGATGAGATCGTGCTTGTGTAAGAGGGAAAGATAGCACATGCTAGCTTTCACCCACATTGGGATGATGTTGTCCAAGATGAGCTCATGATTGTGCAAGAGGGAAATGTAGCATTCCCATGGTGCGATGATGTTGTCCGAGATGACCTTGTGCTTGTGGAAGAGGGAAAGATAGCATGAGCTAGATTCCCCCCATGATGGGATGATGTTGTCTGAGATGAACTTGTGCTTGTGCAAGCGGGAAAGCTAGCAAGCACTAGCTTTCCCCCATGGTGGGATGAAGTTGACCTAGATGAGCTTGTGCTTGTGCAAGATGGAAAGCTAGCATGTGATAGCTTTTTCCTAGAGTGGGATGATGTCGTCCGAGATGAGCTCGAGCTTGTACAATATGAAAAGCTATCATGCACTACCCTTCCCCCATGATGGGATGATGTTGTCCGAGATGAGGTCATTCTTGTGCAAGAGGGAAAGCTAGCACGAGAAAGATAGATTTCCCCCATGGTGGGATGTTGTTGTCTGAGATGAGATCATGCTTGTGCAAGAGGGAAATCTAGCACGTGCTAACTTTCCTTGACAATGCAATGATGTTGTCCGAGCTGAGCTCGTGCTTGTGCAAGAGGAAAAACTAGCACACTTTTTCTTACCCCCACAATGGGACGATGTTGTCCCAGATGAGCTCGTGCTTTTACAAGAGGCATGTGCTAGCATTCCCATATTGTAGGACGATGTAGTCTGAGACTTCCTCATGCTTGTGCAAGAGGGAAATCTAGCATGCTAGCTTTCCCCCACAATGGGATGTGGTTGTCCGTGATGAGCTTGTGCTTGTGAAAAAGGGAAAGCTAGGATGAGCCAGATTTCCCGTATGTTGCGATGATGTTTGGGATGAGCTCGTGCTTGTGCAAGAGGGAAAGCTAGCACGTATTAGCTTTGTCCCACGGTGGGATGATATTGTCCAATATGATCTTGTTCTTGTGCAAGAGGGAAAGCTAGCATGCGCTACCTTTCCCCCACAATGGGATGATCTTGTTCGATATGAGCTCATGCTTGTGCAAGAGGGAAATCTAGCATGCACTATATTTCCCCCACGATGGGATGATGTTGTCCGAGATGATATGGTGCTTATGAAAGAGGGAAAGGTAGAACATGCAAGCTTTCCCCCATGGTGGGATGATGTTATCCAAGATGAGCTACTGCTTGTGCAAGAGGGAAAGCTAGCACGAGCTAGCTTTCCCCCATAATGGGATGATGTTGTTCAGGATGAACTCATGCTTGTGTGAGAAGGAAATGCTAGGTTTCCTCCACAGTGGGACGATGTTGTCCAAGATGAGCTCGTGCTTGTGCAAAAGGTAATGCCAGCATGCACTAGCTTTTCCCCATGATGGGATGATGTTGTTTGAGATGAGCTCATGCTTGTGCAAGAGGGAAATCTAGGATGAGGTAGCTTTCCCCCACTGTGGGATGATATTGTCCAAGAAGGAAACTTAGCACGCACTAGATTTCCCCCACATTGGGATTATATTGTCCAAGAAGGAAACTTAGCATGCACTAGATTTCCCCCACATTGGGATGATGTTTTTTGAGATGAGATTGTGCTTGTGTAAGAGGGAGAACTAGCATGCACAAGTGTTCCCCCATAGTGGGATGTTGTTCGATATGAGGTCGTGCTTGTGCAAGAGGGGAAGATAACACTCTCTATTTTTTCCCCATGGTGCAATGATGTTAGAGATGAGCTCGTGTTTGTGCAAGAGGGAAAGCTAACACACTCTAGCTTTGCCCCATGGTGAGATAATGTTTGTGATGACCTTGTGCTTGTGCAAGATGGAAATCTTGCACACACTAGTTTTCTCCCACAGTGGGATGATGTTGTCTTAGATGATCTCATGCTTATGTAAGAGGGAAAGCTAGCATGTGCTAGATTTCCCCCACGATGGGATGATGTTGTTCAGGATGAGGTCATGCTTGTGCAAGAGGCAAAGCTAGCACATGCTAGATTTCCCTCATGATGGGATGATGTTTTCCGAGATGAGATCGTGCTTGTGTAAGAGGGAAAGCTAGCATGAGCTAGCTTTCACCCACTATGGGATGATGTTGTCTGAGATGAACTCATGCTTGTGTAAGAGGGAAAGCTAGCACGAGCTAGATTTCCCCATGGTGGGATGATGTTGTCCGAGATGAAGTTGTGCTTGTTCAAGAGGGAAAGCTAGCATGCACTAGCTTTCCCCCGTGGTGGGATTTTTTCTGAGAGGAGGTTGTGCTTGTGCAAGAGGGAAAGATTGCATGAACTAGCTTTTCCCCAAGGTGGAATGATGTTGTTTGAGATGAGGTCATTCTTATGCAAGAGGGAAAGCTAACATCTTTTCACCACAGCGGGATGATGTTTTCTGAGATGAAATTGTGCTTGTGCAAGAGGGAAAGCTAGCATAGAAGCATAAGCACATCTCAGACAACATCATACCTCCGTGAGGGAAAGCTAGCACACACTAGATTTCCCCCACAGTGGGATGATGTTGTTTGATATTCACTCATGCTTGTGCAAGTGGGAAAGCTAGCTTTCCCATAGTGGGATGATGTTGTCCAATATGAGCTCGTGCTTGTGCAAGAGGGAAAGATAGCATGAGATAGATTTTCCTCATGGTGGGATGATGTTGTTCGAGATGAGCTCGTGCTTGTGTAAGAGGCAAAGCTAACACTCACTAGATTTCCCCACGGTGGGATGATGTTGTACGAGATGAGCTCGTGCTTGTGCAAGAGGGAAAACTAACACGCGCTAACTTCCCGCCACGGTGGAATGATGTTTTCGGAGATGAGCTCGTGCTTGTGCAAGAGGGAAAGATAACATGCACTAGATTTCCCCCATGGTGGGATGATGTTGTTTGTGATGAGCTTGTTCTTGTGCAAGATGGAAAGCTAGCACATGCGAGCTTTCCCCCATGGTGGGATGATGTTATCCGTGATGAGCTCGTCCTTGATCAAGATAGAAAGATAGCACGAGATAGCTTTGCCCCACGGTGGGATGATTTCTTTCGAGATGAGCTCGTGCTTGTGCAAGAGGAAATATAACACGTGCTAGCTTTCACCCATGGTGGGATGATATTGTGTGAGAAGAGTTTGTGTTTGTGCAAGAGGGAAATCTAACACGCACTAGCTTTCCCCCACAGTGGGATGATGTTGTCAGAGATGAGCTTATGATTGTATAAGAGGGAAAGCTAGCATAAGCTAGCTTTTTCCCATGGTGGGGTGATGTTGTCCGAGATGAGCACGTGCTTGTGCAAGAGGGAAAGCTAACATGCGCTAACTTCCCCCCACAGTGGGATGATGTTGTCAGAGATGAGCTCATGCTTGTGCAAGAGGGAAAGATAACATGAGCTAGATTTCCCCCACGGTGGGATGATGTTGTTTGTGATGAGCTTGTGCTTGTGAAAGATGGAAAGCTATCACACACTAGCTTTCCCCCACAATGGGATGATGTTATCCATGATGAGCTCATGCTTGATCAAGACAGAAAGATAGCATGAGCTATCTTTTCCCCATGGTGGGATGATTTCGTTTGAGATGAGCTCATGCTTATGCAAGAGGGAAAGCTAGCATGTGCTAGCTTTCACCCACGGTGGGATGATATTATCTGAGAAGAGATCATGTTTGTGCAAGAGGGAAAGCTAGCATGCACTAGCTTTCCCCCATAGTGGGATGATGTTGTCAGAGATGAGCTTATTCTTGTATAAGAGGGAAAGCTAGCAGAAGATAGATTTCACCCATGGTGGGATGATGTTTTCCGAGATGAGGTCGTGCTTGTGCAAGTGGGAAATGAGATAGCTTTCCCCTACAATGAGATGATGTCTGAGATGAGCTCGTGCTTGTGCAAGAGGGAAATATTGCATGCACTAGCTTTCTTGCATGGTGGGATGATGTTGTACGAGATGAGCTCATGCGTATGCAAGATGGAAAACTAGCATGTGCTAACTTCCCTCAATGGTGGGATGATGTTGTCCAAGATGAGCTTGTGCTTGTGCAAGAGGGAAAGCTAGAATGTGCTAGTTTTCCCCCATGGTGGGATGATTTTGTTCACGATGAGCTTGTGCTTATGCAAGAGGTAGATTTCCCCCATGATGGGATGATGTTGTTCGAGATGATCTCATGCTTGTGTAAGAGGAAAATCTAGCACACTCTAGCTTTCCCCAATGGTGGGATGATGATGTCCGAGATAAGCTCGTGGTTGTGCAAGAAGAAACGATAACACATTCTAGATTTCCCCCATGATGGGTTGATGTTGTCCAAGATGAGTTTGTTCTTGTGCAAGAAGGAAATCTAGGATGCGCTAGCTTTCCCCCATGGTGGGATGATGTTGTCTGACATATGCTCGTGCTTGTGCAACAGGGAAAGCTAGCACACTCTAGCTTTCCGCCACAATGCGATGATGTTGTTTGTGATGATCTTGTTCTTATGCAAGAGGGAAAGCTAGCATGTGCTAGTTTTCTCCCATGATGGGATGATTTTGTTCATGATGAGCTCATGCGTGTGCAAGAGGTAGCTTTCTCCCATAATGGGATGTTGTTGTTCGAGATGAGCTCGTGCTTCTGCAAGAGGAAACTCTAGTGCACGGTAGATTTCGCCCCATGGTGGGATGATGATGTCTGAGATGAGCTTGTGATTATGCAAGAGGGAAAGCTAGTGCGTACTGGATTTCCCCCACAGTGGGATGATGTTGTCCGAGATGATCTCATGCTTGTGTAAGAAGGAAATCTAGCAAGTGCTAGATTTCCCCCATGGTGAGATGATATTGTTCGAGATGAGCTTGTTCTTGCGCAAGAGGAAAAGATAGCACAAGCTTTCTTTCCCCCATGATTTGCACAAGAGGAAAAGCTAGCACGAGCTTGCTTTCCCCCATGGTGGGATGATGTTTTCCTATATGAGCTCATGCTCATGCAAGATGGAAAACTAGCACACACTAGCTCTCCCCCACATTGAGATGATGTTATCTCAGATGAGCTCATGCTTGTGCAAGATGGAAAGCTAGATGGTGGGATGATGTTGTCTGAGATGAGCTCATGATTATGCAAGAGGGAAATCTAGCACAAGCTGGCTTTCCCCCATGGTGGGATGATGTTGTCGAAAATGAGCTCGTGCTTGTGTAAGAGTGATATCTAGCATGAGCTAGCTTTCCCCTAGGGTGGGATGATGTTGTCCGAGATGAGTTCATTCTTGTGTAAGAGGGAAAGATAACACGTGCTAGCTTTTCCCCATGGTGGGATGATTTTGTTAGAGAGGATCTTGTGCTTGTGTAAGAGGGAAAGCTAGCACACACTAGCTTTTCCCCACGATGGGATGATGTCTGAGATGAGCTCGTTCTTGTGCAAGAGGGAAAGCTAGCACGTGCTAGATTTCACCCACAGTCGGATGATGTTGTCCAAGATGAGATCGTGTTTATGCTAGAGTGAAATCTATCATGCACTAGCTTCCCCCATGGTGGGGTTATGTTCTCAAAGATGAACTTATGTTTGTGCAAGAGGGAAAGATAGCAAGAGCTAGTTGTCCCCAACTGTGGGATGATGTTTTCCAAGATTAGCTTGTGATTTTGCAAGAGGGAAAGCTAGCATGAGATAACTTTCCCCTACAGTGGGATGATTTTTGAGATGAACTCGTGCTTGTGCAAGAGGGAAAGTTAACATGCACTAGCTTTCTCCCACAGTGGGATTATGTTTTACAAGATGATCTCATGCTTGTGCAAGCGGGAAAGTTAGCACGTGCTAGCTTCCCTTGATGGTGGGATGATGTTGTTCTAGATGAGCTTGTGCTTGTCCAAGAGGGAAAGCTAGTACGTGCTAGCTTTCCCCCATGGTGGGATGATGTTGTCCATGATGAGCTCGTACTTGTGCAAGAGGTAGCTTTCCCCCATGGTGGGATGATGTTGTTCAAGATGAGCTCATGCTTGTGTAAGAGGACAATTTAACACGTGCTAGCTTTCCCCCATGGTGGGACGATGATATCCAAGATAAGCTCGTGCTTGTGTAAGAGGGAAAGCTAGCACACTAGATTTCCCCCATGGTGGGTTGATGTTGTATGAGATGAGCTCGTGCTTGCGCAAGAGGGAAATCTAGCATATGCTAGCTTTTGCCCACAGTGGGATGATGTTATCTGAGATGTGCTCATGCTTGTGCAAGAGCAAAGATTAGCATTTGATAGCTTTCGCCTACGGTTGGATGATGTTGTTCAAGATGTGGTATTTCTTGTGCAAGAGGGAAAGCTAGCACATGCTAGTTTTCCCCATGGGTGGGATGATGTTGCTTGTGATGCGTTCCTGCTTGTGCAAGATGGAAAGCTAGAGTGTGTTAGCTTTCCCTCTTGGTGGGATGATTCTGTTCGAGATGTGCCTCTGCTTGTGAAAGAGGGTAATCTAGAATGCACCAGCTTTCCCCCGTGATGGGATGATGTTGTTAAGAGGGAAAACTAGCACACACTAGTTTACCCCCACTATGAGATAATGTTCAAGATGTGCTCCTACTTGTGCAAGAGGGAATGCTAGAACGTGCTAGCTTTCTGTCATGGTGGGATGATTTTTTTCGAGATGCACGTGTGCTTGTGCAAGAGGGAAAGTGATGTTGTTCAAGATGTGCTTGTGCTTGTGTAAGAGGGAATGCCAACACACACTAGCTTTCCCTCACGATGGAATGATGTTGTTTGAGATCCACTTGTGTTTGTGCAAGAGGAAAAGATAGCATGTGTTAGATTTCCCCCATGGTGGAATCATGTTGCTCGAGATGCACTTGTTCTTGTGCAAGAGGGAAAGATAACACATTAGATTTCCCCTACAGTGGGATGATGTTGTTTGAGATGCACTTGTGCTTTTGAAAGAGGGAAAGCTAGCATGGGATAACTTTCCTAAATAGTGGAACAATATTTTTTGAGATTCACTTGTGCTTATGCAAGAGGGAAGGATAGCTAGCATGTGCAAGCTTTCCTCCATGCTATAATGATGTTGTTTAGGATGTGCTTGCGTTTGTGCAAGAGGGAAAGCTAGCATGCATTAGCTTTTCCCCACGATGGAATGATGTTGGGTCAAGATGCACTTGTGATTTTTTAAGATGGAATGCTAGCATGCATTAGTTTTACCCCATGGAGGAATGATGTTGTTCAATATGCGCTTGTGTTTGTGCAAGAGAGAAAGCTAGCATGATAGCTTTCCCTCACAATGGAATGATGTTGTTTTAGATGGATTTGTGCTTGTGCATGGTGGGATGATGTTTGAGATGCACTTGTGCTTTTGCAAGAGGGAAAGATAGCACACACTAGCTTCCCCCCATGGTGGAATGATGTTGTTCGAGATGCACTTGCGCTTGTGATTGTGCAAGAGGGAAAGCTAACTTTCCCTCGCAATGGAATGATGTTTTTCAAAATGTGTTTGTACCTTTGCAAGAAAGAAAGCTAGCATGCATTAGCTTTCCACCACAGTGGAATGCTGTTGTTAGAAATGCGCTTGTACTTGTGCAATAAGGAAATCTAGCACACGCTAGTTCCCCCCCACAGTAGAATGACATTGTTTGAAATGTGCTTGTGCTTGTGCACTAGTTTTCCCCCACAATAGAATGATGTTGTTTGAAATGAATTTTTTCTTGTACAAGAAGGAAAACTAGTACAGGATAGGTTTTCCCTACAGTGGAATGATGTTTGAAGTGTGCTTTTGCTTGTGTAAGAAGAAAAACTAGCATGTGCTAGCTTTCCTCCACAGTGGAATGATGTTATTCAAAATGCGCTTGTGCTTGCACAAGAATGAAAA
>ML789298.1:441957-462396 GCA_009831015.1 Picea engelmannii
TATATTTCTATTTCTTCTTGGGGTTGGTATCTTGTTCCTTCTTCTCACTGTTTGATGAATGTTTCTATGATCTTTGGAAGCCAATATTGAATCTCAATTTTATCCCAATTTGTTGTTCAATTGGTTAAATTTGTTATATTGTCCACGCTTGGAACTCTAAGAGTCTATGAGTGATGTTTTGAAGGGAAAAAGAAACAATACAAGTAAGAGTGGTGAGGGGAAAGACCCAAATGAATAGGATTAAGAATTCCATTAGTAGGTAGGGTAGATGGGTAGGGGAGCGAGAGTGGTGGGTGTGGAGGATAGAAGGAAGAAGAAAAGGGGTAGGGTGAGGAAATACTAAGGAGGATATTGAGAGGTTGAGAGGATGCAAGTGTTGGGTGTAGGGGAAGGCGATATGTGGTGGGATAGGGTGTTATAACCCTATATTTCAAAGTATCACCTGGTGATTAAAATTTCTTCCTCTAGTCATATTTTTTTGTAAATGATATTTTATTATGCGAATGATTTACAAAAAGAAAAAAGAAAAAGAAAAAGAAAAAGAAAAATAAAAATAAAAAGAAAAGAAAAAGAAAAAGAAAAATAAAAGAAAAGAAAAAGAAAAAAGGAATATGATAAAAATAGAAAAAATGAAAAGAGGGTATAAAAATAATAAAAGACAAAAGAAAAGAGAAAATATAAAACCCCATGAAAAATAAATTTGGTTTGACTCATATTGTATAATCATGATCAAACCTTTTAAATTTATGTTAATAGGTTAGTGAATAAATTTGGTCAAAAAGTTTAATCTTGGCCAAATTAACTAGGTTAGAGTAATAATTAATCAAAAAAATTAAGATGGATTAATGTGTTATGTGATTAGGTTAGGAATTAGGTTAGTGATGTTTATTTCAATGAAAATTTAAAAGGGTTTGTTAAAACACTCTTTGATTGAGTAAATTTGGTTATTTTTACTTTAGGAAATAAGGTCTTGGTGAAAAAATGGGAAAAGGTAAGCTTAACACTACCCACTTTATGATTTTATCCTAGGTTTCTAATGGATAAGACTCATCACGTAGTAACTAAAAGATTCACAAGTTTCACTGGTGACATCTAGAAGCACCCAGATCAACGGTCCTCAAAGTATTTCAGACCCCCCTGACCTTTCTGCCTTTAATGGTGGGGGGGTCTGGAAAAGCGGTTTCCCCCGCAGTGGCCCCACCTAACGTGTCACCCTCTCAACATTTCAGACCCACCTGAACTTTCTTCCTTTAACGGTGGGGGAGTCTAGAAAAGCAGTTTCCCTAGCGCTGGCCCTACCTAACGTGTCACCCTCTCAACATTTCAGACCCCCCAACTCAAATCCACTTACCACCAACCTCCCCCTTAAGAATCCTCCCAAACCAACTACCCAATAATACCCACCTCACTTTTCCACCGTACCCCACTATCACCTATCACACATCACACCCCACATACTCGTTAACCAATCAATGCTCTCCCCATAACCGTTAACCACCCCTTCATCACGCAACACCATAACATACACCTCTGTTACGCTGTAAAACATGTATCTTCACCCCGTAACACTATTTGTAGATCCACACACTGTGGACACCATGTCAAAGCCAGATTTCAAGCCAATTGCCACATCGGTTCACTGCCAACATGCGTAAATTAACCCAAGTAATTTACAGTCCTCCATTAATTCACATAAAAAATCTATTAGTCATGGACCCTAAAGACAAATCCATTGAAACATATGAGAATATGATTCTTCCCCCTCCTGTCAACCTGGATCAAATTCCCTTGACAGATAAGGACTATAAGATCATAGATCTGAAGCGTGAATTCAACTTCTTCGATTTACACTTCTAGCTAGAAGATATATTTCTGGATCAGAGCGACAAAATTGGACTCTAGGAGTCCAATTTGACTCTGTACATGTTCCCTCAGACCTTCCACTTCTTTGAATTCACTCTGAAATGCCAAGCCCATTATCTTCCTGGCCAAAGGGCCATAGTTTCCTCTTCTGGAGAAACCATGTTTACCATTACCCTCGAATCCATTAATCAAATGCTACAGATCCAAAAAATTGACTTTGTAATCCATTTTTCTGTCGAATCCTTGAACGACCTCTACCAGAAGATCTCTTTCCCCCAAAGAGCCCAAATTTTTGAGATTTTCTTCCAGAAGACGCTCAGTTGCCCAAGAAAAATACTTCCTATCTATCCTCCATTTTCTCTATTAGGGCCAACCAGATTATTTCTATCCTATGTTACCTGTTAGGATACTTTTCAGATGAATGGGTAGATGAACCTATCTTATCTTTTTTGTCCATTTTTTCCACAGAAGAAAAAGCCACAGTTCGATTTGATTTCAGTTAGTTTTTGGATGATAACATACATGATCAGTTTTTTCAGGTTTTCAACAGAAGGAATGTTCAGATATTCCTCAATGCTGATGTATCTATTCTTGTTTTTTTAGTCAGATAGGTTTTCATGTTCTCTTCATAAATTGGATCAGGAAGGAAACCCACAGTCAGTGACTTCATGGACCTCACTAGTGAGGAAAAATTCAACTGAATTCAGCTTCAAGGATTTCATTGACCAATTTTATTACCCAGTGGTTTGCATGATGAGAAGAAAAAAAAAGACAAGAATCAATGAAGAAGTTCAGATAATCCTTCACCTCTCTGATCTAGCCAAAACAGGAGATTGGTATCTATACCAAAATCACACTGAAATACAAGTGTATGGATGTGAGATGCCACCATACAGACTACCAAAATATCTTCCTGTAAGGATATTTTCATTGGAATACATAAGGTATATGGTGAACTATGATGATATCCATTTTGTTTCAATCAAGAAGAAAAAAAAACTTAGAACCAAGACTCAAATTGGCTCTTTCATATGCAATATCAAAGTTGCAGGAGAATAGGAAGACAACCTTTTGAAGAAGATGAATTTCACTCAGAGTTTCACATGGAATTATCACCCATTTTGTGTCGTCTCAGAGCTCAGGGTCAAACAAAGGAGCATGCCTTATGCTTACATACAAAATCCATAGGTGGAAAAATATATGAACCAGACAGAATGGAAAGATAACACTTTGCTAGAAACATAACAAAAACCTCTCCCTGTCACTGCTTCACATACAAACACACCTCAAATACAAACATAAAAGAAAGCAAGGAAAAAAGTTTCCCCTTTATTCACATAGGTTTTAGCTAAAGACTTACAAGTCTACAAAAAAAGGGCCAAAACCAGTCACACACCAGATCTGCTCAAACAAGAAGAAACACAGTCCACCATAGTCATAGAGGGACCACATTCCTCAACCTTTTCAGACATTCAGTTCATTGTGTCCACATATTCATAAAAAAAACAAACAGACACTACCCTATCAGCTGAATCATCCCATGAGAAAATAGAGTCAAATAAATTTGACAAGTACATACATATCAAACAAAGGAATGAACTCCTAAACAACACCACATATGCTCAGTTCTGGAGGCAGACATCTACTGCTCAACACAAACTTTTTTCAACATTCGTTACAGAGAAAGGAAGAATGCAAATGGAATACTTGCAAGCACAAGTTCTACATCCCAAGACAATTGCTGACTACAATAAGACTTCTTTTGAGTTTGATGTGAAGGAGGTTCATCGAATGGACCAAATGGACATACACAAGAAAATAGGGGAGATGACATTCTCCACCTTCACAAATACCTCATTGACTGCTTCAAAGTTGCAGGTGTCTCTGAATAACATCCAGTCCCAATTGAAGCTGGAGATAATATCCTCTTTGGCCAAGGACAACAAGATAAAATCACTAGAAGGGTTAGTGCTCAAGATTGGGTATGATCCATCAAATGTCAAGGTAGATGAGGAATTATTGAAGAAGAAGAATTTTGATATAACATCCTTGAGAAAGAAACTAAAGATTCCAGCTACCGAAGATTCAAAAGAAAAAGAGGTGGTTGAAACTAAGGGACACAAAGATGAAATGTTGAAGCTTATCATGGAATATAATGTACAAATAAGAGAGATGGAGGAAGAAATGGACAAATTGATAAAGGAGAAAGAACAGAGTGTGCAGATGGATATTATTCCACTGGAGGCAGTCCCTCTGATAGGAGTTAGAATAGCATAAGCAACTACATCAATAGAGATTCCATCCACCATCCCAGTGAAAGTTCCAGATGCATCTGAGCAACTTGTGAATTCTATGGAAGACATTTCCCTTAAAGGAAATGAGATTAGAAAAATGCAAGAAGAAGTAAAAAACCTCCAAGGACTAAAGTCTATGTTCTAGACCATTTATCATGCAGAAATGCATAAATCTCAAAGGCTCAATCAACAACTACAACAACTACAAAAAGAGAATGTCATGGAAAAGAGATTAGCCGAAGCCAAGGAAAACATCTAGGTGAATATCATCAAGTCTATGGAAGAAATCTCTCCATGCAAATAGATCATCTTTGAACAACATGAATTGGTACAGAAGTCCAGAGAAGCAATTGGGAAAATAAGAGAAGAGCTAGGAGAAATACCTATAGAGGCCATTGAACTCATTAGATTCCTAAACTCCAAAAACAAGAAGGAGTTATAAGAAATGGATATTGAAGACCGGACATAGACCATCCTTGAGATAAAGAAGGTCCTAACCAAGAAAGTATTGATTTTACAGCTAGAAGAGAAGGCTCAGTTGATGGACATTGGAGTGCAAGTATTTTTCAGTAAGATTGAAGTACTACATAAGAAAGGTCTTCCTGGACTATTAGTACTCAATGAAAAGCTAATCACTCTGTCATATTACAAGTAGAAGATCAGTGCAGTTGCAAAGGAAAGTTCCATGTTTGCAGGGATACAGGGAACCATTACCGATAAATCTTTCCTAGAAACATTACAGTTGGACCTAAGTATTCAGAATGAGATAAAACATATCTTCATCTTCAAGCCTACTTTTTCCACATATACTAAAATGGATGAGATATAGAAAAAGTTACTTAAGGTTTCCATCCCAGGTAAAAAGAGATTGGAAGATCTATGTTCTTTACTTGAGTAAATATAATTTTGAGGTTCGATTCAACATGGAGAAGCAACCAAAGTCAAAGATATGAGTCACCAACTACTTCCACAAAATCAACACCAATGATCCGAACAAATCAACAAAATTCCTATATTTTGTAATTTGAGATCTAATTAGTTAGATATTTTTTCCATAATATCCTAGTCATTTATGACATGATAAGATGTAAATAATTGTATAACTACTTATTTTTTCAAAGTATTGAGGGTTGATTTTTGCACCCAAGAGCTATTGTGTAAAATTTACAAAGGATCAACCAGTAATAAAACATGATGGTTCACAGGATTCTTGTGTTAGATTATTGGTGATGTATCTTTTTCTTTGTTGAATGTGTTCTTATTCTCTGTGATAATTTATGTATTTCAAATTCTAATCATTAAAAGGAAATCAATAAAACATAATTTATATTGTATACTCTATCTGTGGTGTTTTAATGATCTATATGTTTTCATATGAAATTGAGTAAGGGAATTCTTAATTGATCCTCTTCTTAGTGGACTCTCATATATTTTCTATCTTATTCACCTCATTTAATATCAATAGATACAACAATTTTACTACCCTACCATGTGAATACAACCTTATAAAAATGTAAATCTAATTTGCATCTTTAATACAAACCCCATAGCCCAATGGAAAACTAATGCATTCTTTCATCCAACCATAATAGATTTTTTTTTTGGAATTTTATAACTAGCCTACCATTTAGAACCTAAAAAAATCCAAATCTTATAGAGAGATCCTTCTCTGAAGCTGGCTGGGCTAGATCCTAGTTTCAAAAGTGGTTTTTATAGTTACCTCTACCAATTTATTCTACCCTTCAACAACCTATGGGAATTACATAGTGATAACATAGTGGTGACCATACTGGGGAACATAACAAATTTTCCAACTTATGATTTTCGTTCCCTAGATAATAAAAATTTATTTTTGAACAATCAAATATCTAAAATTTCAAGAGATAAATGTTCAAAGGTTGTTACAATTTGTAAATAATTAATTAGGTTTCTAAATTTTATGTTTTGGCTCCAAAAATAATTCATACCATATCTCACCTTGATCTAGAACTTATAAAAGTAGTAGATAATCTAGAAAAAATAATTAGAAAAAGAAGTACAACAGAAAGTCAAGGGAGTAGTAGTCCTCTTCCTATGGCCACCTCTCTTCCAGAGAAGTTTGTCACAATCCAAGACATCCATTTTGATCTTCCCTTTGAACATAGAATTTCTATAACCAAGTTAGAAATATTTTTGGATGAAACAATTCTAGATCAAGCCATTATCCAACCTAGAACCCCGGAAAAAATCTCTCCTAGAATAGATCTTGATCAACAAATCCTTCAAGACTTTGAGAAATTACAAGATATAGCATCAGACTTTGATCAAGATTTGCACAAATCGTACATTCAAAAGTCTGTTGAACTTTCTTCCCTTTCCATTTTCGCATCTTCTATTAGTCCTCAAGTAAATCATCCTATATATTTCATTCTTGCCTGTTCCACATCTTCTATCACTTATCCAACAACCACACAGGTTACCATTCAACCTACTACAAGAGTTCCTGCTATCCAACCTCCTCCACCAATCATGGAAGCAACACATGCTCCCATTTTTTTGGCTTCTCCCTTACACAATATGCCCTAGGATTATCAAACTAGGATTACTTAGTTTGATGGCACTGAAATCCTAAATGCACAAAAACACATTGACAAAATGAATGATTTCTTTGATTTACAAGAAGTAGATGACGCATATATCCAAATGAGACTCTTTGCACAAAGTTTAACAGGTGATGTTAAGAAATAGTTCAAAGCCTTACCAACTGCCAGTATTATTGATATTGTTACCTTTCACCAGTCTTTTCTCAATAGATGGGAAGTAAAGAAAATTCAACTTCAAATTTTATCGGAATATGAAAGTATCAAAACAAACCAAGGGGAAAGTGCACATGACTATTGCACTCACTTCAACAATATTTATAATGCAATTACAACTAACATTAAACCTCCTCAAGGATTATATTTTATCAAGTTCCCTGATGGTTTTGATACTGACATGTCATATCAATTGAGAGAAAGAAACCCTACAACTTTGGAAGATATGAAAAAATGTGTTGTGAGTGTTGAGGAAAATCTATTGGCTAAGAGAGCTAGGCAAAGAATAGAAAGGAGAGTAAAAATCAAGGAAGAACCATCCAATTCAACTGCAGATGCTAAAACAGACTCCTTAGTAAGAACTATGGAAAGAATGATGGAAATATTAGAAATCACTGATAGGAACCCACCTAGAGATAATCAACCTTGTCCTCAAATTAGAAATCCCAATTTTAGGAGAAATCCTCCCCAAATCAGACAAAGATAACCTAGAGAACAAAGAGTCTTTGATCAACTGATTAGGCTACCTTTTCAAGAAAACTATGTTGATGAGGGAGAAGAAACAATTGAGGGACTTGATTATGTTCACATTAATCTTATGGGAATAAATGACAGTGATTATATTTTTCTCACCCAAGAAGAACATGATCTTTTCCTCCTTTCACAGACTGAAGTTGATGAGGAAGAATCAAAACATTGATCTTTCAACTAGAGTTTTTTGGGACTGAAGTTGAGGGAAAAGCTGACAATAGTTTTGTTCCTCCTTTTTACACCAGCTTAAATATTCATGATAAGAATTTTCACAATGCTATTCTATATTCTGGTGCTTCTCACAACCTTATGCCTAAGGATTTGATGGAGAAATTGGGACTTGATATCACCAAGTCTTACAAGGATTTATAGTCCTTTGATTCGAGTAAATTTATATGAATAGGTCTGATCAAAGATTTGTGTATTAATTTGGAACAAATTCCAACCAAAAGCATGGTAATGGACATTGTTGTTGCAGACATACCTCCAAATTATGGCATGTTTTTGTCTCGATCATGGGGATCCAAATTACAGGGTACCCTACAACTAGAAATGTCTTATGCCACCATCCCATTATTTGTTCAGCAAAGAAGATTATACAGGGAGACAATGATGAAATACATGGTTAGTAGTCAAGAGAAAACACATAACTACCCATTATATTCTGTCCATTATGATCTTGACTCTTTTATTTTATATAATGATGGATACATGGAAAGAAAAATTGCAAACTTGGAGGATGATGTTTATAAATTGGAGGAAAGAAAAGAAACCCCCAAAGAAGATAAAACGATGATAATACAATCTGATGAACCAACATAACCTCTGTGGAATTTACATTTTGATGGTGCTGTCAGTAAGGAAGGATTTGAAGATGGAGTGTGGGTCTCAAATTCAAAAGCCAAATATATAGAAATCCACTCTTACAAATTGAATTTTCAGTGTACCAACAACATAGCCGAGTATGAAGCATTAATGCTAGGCCAAAAATTGTTAAAAAAGATTGGTGCCAAGAGAATTTCAATAAGGGGTGATTCTTAACTTATCATAAAATAGATCAAAGGTGAGTATTATGCCAAACACCCAAGAATGAGGGCCTACATAAATGTTGTTCTAGATTTCTTGCAATGATTTACTGAATATGATTTGCAGGTGATTCCCAGAGGCCAAAACATACTTTTTGATGGTATAGATACCTCAAAAACTACTTGTAAGATACCATTTCATCCTAATCGCTTATATATAGTTAAGGTGAAATGTAGACCTGCTGTCCCAGACAATATTAGGTATTGGAAACTTTTTGGTAATGATGAACAAATTGATGATTTCTTGCAATCAAAGAATGAGTTTGAATGTGACAATATTGACTTAGATAGTGATGATGAAAGTGTAAATAAGATATATTTAGAAGAAATAAATGAAAAAGAAGAAAATTAAGATTTTTTGAAATTAAGGGATAATATTCTTACTAGAGGATTAATCCCATTGGAAGAATTGTTTGATTTTGAGGATGAAGCTAAAAATCCAAAAATTGAACCTATTGGAAAAGAAGTTGAGGACTATAGCATATGAACTGAAAAGGAACAAAAAATGATCAAATTTTCCAAATCTTTACCTCCTGCTCAAAACCAGAAATATTTAGAACTGTTCAAAGAATTTATAGATGTTTTTGCATGGAGCTATGAAGATCTAAAATTCTATGATACTAGCATTATACAACATAAAATTACCATAAAAGAAAATCAAAATCCTTTCAAACAAAAACTTAGAAGAATTAGTCCAACGTTGATGCCTCTAATTGAAAAGGAAATAAAGAAAATGTATGATGCTAAAATCATTGTCTCATTAAGGTTCTCTAAATGGGTATCCAATTTAGTTCCTACTAGAAAGAAGAGTGGATAAATCAGACTATGTATTGATTTCAAAAACCTCAATAAAGTATCACTTAAGGACAACTATCCCTTGCCCAAAATAGACCATATATTGTAGAAGGTAGTTGGATCCAATAGAATTTCTTTGTTAGATGGATTTTTTGGTTACAACCAAGTTTTAGTCCACCCTGATGATCAAGAAAAAATAATGTTTACAACACGTTGGGGCACTTTCATGTATGTGAAAATGCCTTTTGGTTTAATGAATACTTGGACCACATTTCAGAGAGAAATGGACATTGATTTTGTGGATGAACTTGAAATATTCATTGATATATACCTGGATGACATAGATTTGTTTTAAAAAATGGTTGAAGAGAACTTACTCCACCTTAGAATTTGTTTTGAAAAATGTAGGATATTTGGGATCTCAATAAATCCCAAGAAAACATTTTTTGGTCTAGAAGTAGGTAAATTGTTAGGAAACATCATATCTAAAGATGGATTCAAAATAGATCCTATCATAATTGAAGCCATTCAAAAAATAGATCATCCCATAAACATAAAAGAGTTGCAATATTTCACAAGGAAAATAAACTTTCTAAGAATATTTATCCCTAACTTGGCAGAGCTTCTGAGAAACATAACAAATATGTTGAAAAAAGATACAAAAGTAAAATGGACAATCAAAGAAAAAATTTCCTTTGATAAGGTGAAATAGGCCTTGACACAAGCCTCTGTGCTTATCAGTCATGATTATACAAAACATTTCCTCCTATTCTCTTTTTCCTCTAAGCATACCATTGCAGTAGTTATTTTGCACAAGAACAGTGAAGGCCATGAACAACCCATTGCTTTCTTCAGTAAATCCTTGAGAGATGCTGCATTGAATTATAACATCATGGAAAAACAAGATTTTTCTTTGGTGAAAGCAATTAAAAATTTCAGAGTATATATTCTTCACTCACATATTATTGCTTATGTCCCTAATGATGTGGTGAAAGATATTCTGACTCAAGACAATCTAGATCGAACAAGGGGTAAATGGATTGTTGTGATCCCTGAATATGATATTGAGATCAAACCAACCAAGATTATCAAGGGTCAAGGATTAGCCAAATTGATGGTTGAGTGAAACTTCCATGCTTTGGATATTATTTTTCTAGTTGCAGTTGATGAGCAAGAAGAGTAGGAGACTCCCCAAGTTAAATAGGCTTTCTCAAACTCTCCCTGGTATGAAGACCTTATTTATGTTTTACACCATCTACAAGCTCCTCCTAGTTTAACTAAAACTAAATATAGATTTTTGAAACTAAAAGCTATTCAATCTGGATTAGAGCAACAAAATTAGACTCTGGGAGTCCAATTTTCCTCTGTACGTGTTCCCTTAGACCTTTGATTTCTCTGAATTCGCTTTGAAATTCCAAGCCCATTATCTTCCCATCCAAAGGGCCATAATTTCCTCTTCTGGTGAAACCCTATTCACCACTACCCTCGAATCAATTAATCAAATTCTACATATCCCAAAAATTGTCTCTGCAATCCATTTTTATGTCGAGGCCCTGAATGACCTCTACCAGAAGCTCTCTTTCCCCCAAAGAGCCCAAATTTTCTAGATTTGTCTACCAGAAGATGCTCAATTGCCCAATAAAAATACCCCCTATCCATCCTACATTTTCTCTGTTAGGGCCAACCAAACTATTTATATCCTCTGTTACCTATTATGATACTTTTTAGATGAATTGGTAGATGAACCTATCTTAGGTTTTCTATCCATTTTTTCCACAAAAGTAAAAGCCATAGTTCAATTTGATTTCAGTTAGTTTTTGGATGATAACATACATGATTCGTTATTCAGGTTTTCAACAGAAGGTATGTTCAAATATTCCTCAGTGCTGGTGTATTTGTTCTTGTTTTTTCAGTCAAACATGTTTTCATGTGCTCTTCATAAATTGGATCAGGAAGGAAACCCACAGTCAGTGACTTCATGGACCTCACTAGTGAGGAAAAATTAAACTAAATTCAACTTCAAGGCTTTCATTGACCAATTTTTTAACCCAATGGTTTGCATGCTGAGTAGCATAACAGATCCAAGAATCAATGAAGAAGTTCAAAGAATCCTTCACCTCTCTGATCTAGCCAAAACAGGATATTGGTAACTATACCAAAATCACACTGAAATACAAGTGTATGGATGTGAGTTGCCACCATATAGATTGCCAAAATATCTCCTTGTAAGTATATTTGCATTGGAATACATCAGGAAGATGGTGAACTCTGATGATATGTAGTTTGTTTCAGTCAAGAAGAAACAACAACTCAAAATCAAGACTCAAATTGGCACTTTCATATGCAACAACAGAGTTGCAAGAGAAGAGGCATACAACCTTTTGAAGAATATGAAATTCACTCAGATTTTCACATGGAATTATGACCCATTTGGTGGCATCTCAGAGCTCAGGGTCAAAAAACGGAGCATGTCTTATGCTCACATACAGAAGACAAAGGTGGAAAACTACATGAACCAGACAAAATGGCAAGAGAACACTTTGTTGGAAACATAAGAACAACCTCTCCCTATCACTTCTTCACAAACAAAAACACCTCAAATACAAACAAAAAAGAGTGCAAGGAAAGAAGTTTCCCCTTCAGTCATGGAGGTTTCACCTGAAGACTTCCAAGTCTATCGAAAAAGGGAAAAAACCATTCGCACTCCATATCTTCTCAAAGAAGGAGAAATACAGTCCACCATAGTCATGGAGGGACCACATTCCTCAACCTTTTCAGAAAATCCATTCATAGTGTCCACATATTCATTAAAAAAACAAACAGACACTACCCTGTCAACTGAATAATCCCATGAGAAAACATAGTCAAATATCTTTGACAAGTATAAACAAATCAAACAGAGGAATGAACTCCTAAACAACATCACATATGCTCAGTTTTGGTTACATACATCTACTGCTCAACATAGACTGTTGTCAGCATTCGATATAGAGAAAGGAATAATGAAAATGGAATACCTACAAGCATAAGTTCCACATCCCAAGACAACTGCTGACTATAAGAAGACTTCTTTTGAGTTTGATGTGAAGGAGGTTCATCCAATGGACCAAATGGACATGCATAGGAAAATAGGGGAGATGATATTCTCCACCTTCACAAATACCTCATTGACTGTTTCAAAATTGCAGGTGTCTCTGAATAACATCCAGTCCCAATTGAAGTTGGAGAAAATCTCCTCTTTGGCCAAGGACAACAAGATCAAATCACTAGAAGAGTTAGTGCTCAAGATTGGTTATGACCCATCAAACGTCAAGGCAGCTGAGGAATTATTGAAGAAGAATAATGTTGATATAACATCCTTGAGAAAGAAACTAAAGCTTCCAGCTACTGAAGATTCACAAGCAAAAGAGGTGGTTGAAACTGAGGGAAACAAAGATGAAATGTTGAAGCTTATCATGGAATATAATGCACAGATAAGAGAGATGGTGGAAGAAATGGACAAATTGATATAGGAGAAAGAATAGAGTGTGCATATGGATATTATTCGACTGGAGGAATTTCCTCTGATAGGAATTAGAACAACATAAGCAACTACATCAGTAGAGATTCCATCTTCCATCCCAGTGCAAGTTCCAAATGCATCTGAGAAACTTGTGAAGTCTATGGAAGATATGTCCCTTCAAGGGGAGGATATCATAAAACTACAAGAAGAAGTAAAAAAATTCCAAGAACCAAAGTTTATGTTCCAGACCAATTATCATACAGAAATGCATAAATCTCAAAGTATTAGTCAACAACTATAGCTGCTACAGAGAGAATGTCATGGAAAAGACCTCAGCTGAAGCCTAGGAAAACATCTGGGTGGATATCAACAAGTCTATGGCAGAAATATGTCCATGCATACATATCATCTTTGAACAACATGAATTTGTACAGAAGGCCAAAGAAGAAATTGGGAAAATAAGAGAAGATCTAGGAGAAATACCTATAGAGGCCACTGAACTTGTCTGATTCCTGAACTCCAAAAATAAGCAAGAGTTAGAAGAAATGGATATTGAAGATAGGACAAAGACCATCCTTGAGATCAAGAAGGTCCTAACCTAGAAAGGATTGATGTTACAACTAGAAGAGAAGGCTCAGGTGATGGACATTAGAGTGAAAATAGTTTTTAGTAAGATTGAAGTATTACATAAGAAAGGTCTTCCTGGACTATTAGCACTCAATGACAAGCTAATCACTCTGTCAGATTACAAGCAAAATATCAGTGCAGTGGAAAAGGACAGTTCCAAGTTTGCAGGGATACAAGGATTCATTATTGGAAATATTTCCTAGAAACATTACAGTTTGACCTAAGTATTCGACATGAGATAAAACATATCTTCATCTCCAAGCCTACTTTTTCCACCTATACTGAAATGGATGAGATATACATAAAGTTACTCAAGGTTTCCATCCCAAGTAAAAAGATATGGGAAGATCTATGTTCTTTAATGGAGTAAATATAATTTTTAGGTTCGAGTTAGGATGGAGCAGCAACCAAAGTCAAAGATACAAGTCACCAACTACTTCCACAAAATTAGCACCAAGGATTCGAACAAATCAACATAATTCATATATTTTGTGATTTGAGATCTAATTAGTTAGATATTTTCTCCATAATATCCTAGTCATTTATGACATGATCATATGTAAATAATTGTATAAATGCTTCTTTTTTTGAAGTATTGAGGGCTTATTTTTTCACCAAGGAGCTATTGTGTAAACTTTACAAAGGATCGACCAATAATAAAACAACCTGGTTCATAGGATTTGTGTGTTAGATTGTTGGTTATTTCTCTTTTTGTTTGTTGAATGTGTTCTTATTCTCTTTGATCATTTATGTATTTCAAATTATAATCATTAAAAGGAAGTCAATAGAACATAATTTATATTGTATACTTTGTCTCTAGTCTTTTAATGATCTATATGTTTTCATCTGAAATTGAGTAAGGGAATTATTAACTACTCCTTTGCTTAGTGTACTCTCATATATTTTCTATCTTATTCACCTCATTTAATCTCAATATATCCAACAATTTACTACCCTACCCTGTGAAGAAACCTCATAAAAAGAAAACTTTGATCCTCATATTTAATACAGACCCCATAGCCCAATGGAAAATTAATGCATTCTTTCATCCAACCATAAAAAACAAACAAATTCAAACTGTCATAACTATCCTAACATTTAAAACTTAAACAAATCCAAATCTTATAGAGAGATTCATCTCTGAAGCTGGTGGGGCTAGATCCCAGTTTCAAAAGTGGTTTTGATAGTTACTACTGGCACAGGGGAAAACCCAAGGTTCAAATCCAAGAATGCACCAACAAGACCTAACTACTGGCCCTTTCAGCAACACTTGCGATGCAGGTGCAGTCTCATCGGAAGTAGCTATGGGGGGTTGCAGGACACAGATGTCTACAACCAAAGGGAATACAAAGTGGGTGCCATACAAGAACAACAAAACATCTAGATATCAATTACCAACTTACACCTACTTTACACAATTATCTATTATATCTAATACAATAATGTAATAACAATATATCAAAGAACAAGAGAACACAACATCAATCACACACAACACCAAGGTATACGTGGTTCACCCTCTCCCTAGGGATACATCCACAAAACTATTCTTTATAATATATTAAGTGATAGCATACAGTTCTATCTGTGCTCTTAGCTAGCATATATTTTCTCTTTATCTCTGTATCCCCTCCCTGTGCACTCAGTTGTAGGGTTTATCTTCGCACCCAGCTAAAGATCTTACAACATAGACTTCTCTTACTTCTCAATGCTTGATCCAGATTATTTTCATCACAAAATGAGAGTGAAGATATAATAAAGAAATGCACAGAGATATCACATATATTCAATAATATAACATAAATGTATCATATATTCAACCATAAACACATATATACAGTAAGACACGATTTCTATTAATGAAAGAAATGTACAGAGACTGTAAAAATACAGAGTCAAAGACTCACTAGAATGGTGGCAACTTATCTCTGAGAAGAGATATGACAGCTACTCGCATTCGCAAGAAGATGATTACAATGAGGCTCTGAATTCCTTTTTACAATAAACAGGAATTCCAAAACCCTAGACATCCCAAAACCTAACCCTAGGAGATGAAACACTAAAAGTCATGTGGGCCCCATTTGGGTAAGTTAGTACATTAACTTCCTGGGGTCGTAACTTTTGCATACGATCTCCGTTTTAGGTGTATGATAGCTCGTTGGAAAGGTATTGATGAGGAGATTAATTTTGGGGGATAAATAATACTGTAGAATACCATGGAGAACCTATATCTTGAAAACCATTTATTTGGGCCCTCAAATTGGACCTCGAAGTTAAAAACTGCTAAAAATAGTAAATTGCCAAAATTGCCAGAAAATTGTTTTGGGCTAGTAGGAAAAGGTGGGTGGCCACCGATATCCACCTGGATCAATACTCCCTCCTTAGGAAGCAATGCTATCCATTGCGTTGAGTTTCCGGGGGAAAGGGAATATTGTTTGTTGAATCTCCATCTTGGTGAGTTGCTTGCCTTGCTGGAGACGTTGCGCTGCTCAGTCTATGGAAGTCTGTCACGAACCTGTTGAGGCTGAGGCTATTCAAAAAGTTGGGATATATGAGAGGACGATGTGCAGAAGGAATCTTTGTGCTTTGTTGCAACCTTGTCAACCTGCTTCTGTTGGATAGAAGGTGCTTAGGGTGAGGCTGTAGTGGTTCCAGTGTCCTTATGTTTTTCTTTTGAACATATTGTGAAGAATCTGTATTTTGCAGTATGAGATACTACCTTGCAACACTTTTTAGGTGGAACAATGGTCGGAACTAGCTTTGTTATTCTGTAGATATGACCCCCCAAAGTAACAATGACACTACGAGGTCAAGACTCATAAACAACATGGTGTCTCCACATATATGGTTGGCCCAAGAGAACATCACAGACATCCAATGGGGAAACATCACATAATACCTCATCCTTGAAGGGTTGGATTCCATATGAAAATCGACACTATTGGCTTACACGAAGATCTCATCCTTGGCAAATCCACCTGATGTTGTATGGATGTGGGTGTGGTGTTGTCGACAATCCCGACTGTTTGATGACCTTTGCTGAGATGAGGTTCTTCTGGCTTCCGCTATCAACAATAAAATGAAGCGGGGTCCCCTTCACTCACATATATGAATGAAAAAGACATTCCCCCTCTTCAGGATCTGTTGGTTCTTCTGGTTGAATTGCTACAGTCGCGACACTAGCAGTGGGGTCTGCGTCAATGATTTGTCCTTTACCAGTATTTTCAGAATCAGATTCTGAATCAGGGTTTGGCTCTTTGTCTTTGATCTCATCCACCAATGACTGTTTTGAGACATTCATCGACGTTTTGCCAGGGGATTTTGTGGAAATCGCACCATTTTCCGGTGTCCTTTGTCTTCTCATGACCCCTCTTTTCATGTGGCTTGGACTGGTTTTTGGGAGACTGTTTTTTAGTTTCGTCTTTGTCATACTTTGGTTGTTGCAGATTTATAGACCCGAAATCCTGTTTGTTCTGGAGCTTAAATTTCTACTCGATTTTAATAGCATATCGATAAGCCACACCAAGTGATGAGATGTCCAGAAAATCCATTTCAATTTGGATGTATCTTTGTAGAGCCCCATGGTATTTCAGAACCAAATGTCATTCAGAGGATTTGATACTCATCTTGGTGCGCAAGGTATGGAAGGTATTGCTGAACTTTGAAAATGCTTGGCCCGTCTCTTGTCACAGTGTGGTCCATCTCATGTACTGGTCCTCATAGTTGCCAACAGGGTAATAATGTTCCTTTACCGCATCCAAAAAAAAATCCCAAGTGGGCTCAGCCCCATATATTCTAGACTCCTTTGTGGAACTCTACTCCCAGTAAGTTTCCCAAAAATGTTTGACATGGGGGAGAGCCTTAAGGAGCGCGAAGATGTTATTTTCTCTGTCAGAAAAATTATGAATAGAGAAATAACCTTCTAACAGATTTAACCATTTATCTAGGGAATCCGCATCTATTCGACCTTCAAGTATAGGAATATCAAAATTGACCTATACCTTAAAAGGTGAGGTGCCTCCAAATTGGTCACTTGATGAATATGTGCCTAATGCTATCGGGAGGCATTGAAGGATGTGGGAAAAATTCTCCATCATTTCGTCCCTCTGTCGCGTGAGAGCTTTCTCAAGCAATAGACTTATAGGATCATCTGCTTCATCGTTTTTCTTTTCTTTCACCATTGAGGTTTTCTTGGGTGTGCGAGAGAAATTTTCCTCAAGAGAGACAAGCTGGATAACCAACTTTCTATAATCGTACCTTTTTGGGGACATGCACTGAAAAAGCGATCAAGAACGACCTACTCTGATACTACTGATCCAGATTATTTTCGACACGAAATGAGAGAGGAGATATAATAAAGAAATGCACAAAGATATCATAGATATTCAATAATATAACATAAATGTATCAAATATGCAACAATAAACATAGATATATAGTAATACGCAATTTCTATTAATGAAAGAAATGTACAGAGACTATAAACATACAGAGTCAAAGACTCGCTAGAATGGTGGCAGCTTAGCTCTGAGAAGAGATGTGATGGCTACTCTCATTCGCAAGAAGATGATTAAAATGAGAGTTTGAAGGCCTTTCTACAATAAACAAGAATTCAAAAAACCTAGACATCCAAAAACCTAACCCTAGAAGATGAAGCGCCAAAAGCCATGTGGGCCCCGTTTGGGTAGGTTAGTACATTAACTTCACTGGGTCGTAACTTTTGCATACGATATTGATTTTAGGTGTATGATAGCTCATTGGAAAGGTATTGTCGAGGAGATTCATTTTGGGGGATCAATAATTCCATAGGTAATAATTGAGAACCTATATCTCAAAAAACATTCATTTGGGCCCTCAACTTGGACCCGGAAGTTAAAAACTACTAAAAATAGTAAATTGCCAAAATTTCTAGAAAACTGTTTTGGGCCAGTCAGAAAAGGTGGGTGGCCACTGATATCCACCTGGATCAATGCTTCTCTCTCTCACAACAATAATCACTCATAACCACAATGAACCCATCATAGGTCCTCTTGAACTTTATTTATACATTACAATGACTCATCGAAAGCCTTAGGCCAAAACCTAAGTGCCAAAACCCTAGATACCAAAAACCTAAGTGTCTAAAACCCTAGGTCAACTTAACCCACATTTTTAGGGCTTCACAAGCTTGTCTTTCATTCTTTCTCACGCGGTGCTTCAAAGCATCCAATGGTGGATTTTTCCACTTGCTCAGTTGTCCACGATCCATCTTCATTGTTGATTTGTTGTCCTTGGTCTCCTCATCCAACGACTTACTTTCTCTTACTTTGCTCCGTATTTTCTGCTCTTCTGCTCACTTCGACCCGGTATCAGTCACTGTGTCTCCCACGTAGTTCACATTTCATCTTTTCTTCCTTAATCTTTGCTTACTTCCATAACCAAGGCCAACAGTTACCTCTGTCAATTTCTTCTACCCTTCAACAACCTATGGGAATTACAAAGTGATAAAATAGTGGTGACCATACTAGGGAACTAATTTTTTTTTCCAACTTATGAATTGTCTTCCCTAGATAAGAAAACTTTAATTATGAACAATCAAAGATCTAAAATTTCAAGAGATAAATGTTCAAAGGATGTTACAATTTGTAAATAATGAATTAGGCTTCTAAAGCTTAAGTTATGGATCCAAAAATAATTCATACCAGATCTCACCCTGATCCAGAACCTGTAAAAGTAGTAGATAATCCATAAAAATTAATTAGAAAAATAAGTACAACATAAAGTCAAGGGAGTAGTATTCCTCTTCCTAGAGAAACCTCTCTTTTAGAGAAGTCTGTCACAATCCAAGACATCTAGTTTGATCTTCCTTTTGAACATATCCTTTTCAGAACCAAGTCGGATATCTTTGTGGATGAAACATTACAAGATCAAGCCATTCTCCAACCTAGAACCCCATAAAGACTCTCTCCTAGAATAGATCTTGATCAGAAAATCCTTCAAGACTTTGAGAAATTACAATATATAGCATCAGACTTTGATCAATATTTTCACAAAGATTACATTCAACGGTCTATTGAACTTTCTTCCCTTTCCATTTCCGCATCATCTATTAGTCCTCAAGTAACTCATCCTATATCTTCCAGTCCTTCCTCTTCCACATCTTCTATCACTTCTCCAACAACCATACAAGTTACCATCCATCCTACTACAAGAGTTCCTGCTATCCAACCTCCTCCACCAATCATGGCAACAATATATGCTCCCCTTTTTTTGGATTCTCCCTTGCACAATATGCCCCAAGATTATCAAACTAGGATTCCTTAATTTGATGGTACTGGAAGACTGAATGCACAACAACATGTTGAAAAAATGAATTACTTCTTTGATTTACAAGAAGTAGATGAGACATATGTCCAAATGAGACTATTTTCACAAATTTTAACTGGTGATGTTAATAAATGGTTCAAATCCTTTGTTAAGAAACAAAGATTGAATACAAAAGAACCACAATAGATATAGATGAACAATATGAAAAATCTCATGTATTACTATCAATCCCTTGAGGTAGGGCAACACCATACAATGGATCCTATTATGGAAGGGATCCTCTCCTGTTCACTTGCCTCTTCGAGGGGGCATCCTCCTATTGAGCTACCACTTCAATACAATAATTCTCTTCATGTATCATTACATTGCTTGAACCCCTTTATATAGTGCTACCATCACCTAAGAACATTCTAGAGGAGGAATATTCTAGAAGTAGAACCTTCTAAGAAGTCCTCTTAGATTTATTATATCTAATTACCCATTTATTATATCTAACTCCCATAGTGGGCCTTATTTAATAATATAGTGGACCTAGTCCACCTTACATTGAATGACCTCCACTATTATCACTATGGGCCCTCTGAGCCCCCCCACTACCTCTCTAGCTACCTTACATTCCATCCCCCTTATGAAAGCATTGT
>ML789299.1:20550-34723 GCA_009831015.1 Picea engelmannii
TTCATATAATTATGGTAGTGTTCCCATGAATAGAAACATCATTCACTCTCCTGTTACTCTTTAATAAGGATGCTCTACTGACTAACTTTGAGATTAGATTAGGTTTTACTAGCTACCTATGACCTCATAATATGGACTTTTGAGTTTATGTAATCCCATAGTATAATAAAAGACAAGGCTGTGAGTTACTACTATAATAAATGATCTGAAATTTTGAATAAAGAATGGAAATGAAATCTCTTGAAAATGATTGGTTGTGACAAAATTTCTTGGGTTTGATTAAATGTTTTTCTCTTTCGGTTTTTCATTATTAATGATTACCTAAACTATAAACTTCTTCAAGGAAAATAGTTCAAACAAGTAGCATAGAAAAACTAATAAAGGTCAATGTAGTCTTTAGAGAAACAAATTTTAGGAGAGTAATAGAAAAACGGGTCTAGTTGTTCCAAAACAATCTTAGGTAACAAAAGATTAGAATAAAAGACAATTTTGATGAAACAACAGAACCAAAAGAAATGAAATTAATTCCCTGAATAATTCATGAAGATGTTCTCCCAATCCAACTAAAAATAGGATGCCTGCAAAACTCCAACAAATCATCATAGCCTACTTTATTTAGAAAAGATGGAAAAAGATCTAACTATCTGCTGAAAAACGTATTAAAAATTTTGGGGCAACAAACTCCTTTAATATTAGTTTCTCAGCTTGATAGCTACAATTATTGAAAAAGACAAAAAAACTATGTTGCACCCAACTAACAACTATATGCAACACTTATTCATTTATTTATTATCCTACCTTACCTAAGAAAAGACCCATTTTCAAGTATATGAATATTTCCAATGAAGCCACGTGCGTAACAGGATTATGAATATACTCACATTTAGGTTTGAATAATATAATTTAATAAGTACCCGAACATGAGGAACCAACTGATTCGAATGATAGGATGTGAAGAGTTGTCGAAGAAGAGAGTAGTGGTTCAATCTGGTCGTTGCATGGAACCAATGTTCGATAAAGTCACGATGTTCTTGGTTCACTTCCTCATTTAGAAACATATGCATGTATCCCTCTATCATGCCATGTAGATCATCTTTTGTCAAATGACTGGTCTCGTTAGTGCATAGAGGATCTTCCAAAAGGCATATTAGAAACTCCTCAATCTCAGGTTCTAATGGTGTCTCTCCATCGGATGTGGTCCATGATTCTTTAGTCTCCTCTATAAGTTGGAAAGGGTGATTACATAAGGGTTTCTAGATCTTCTCGTGGATGTGGCTCATGGAACTTTGGTTTTTCTATGTCTTTTAGAGAAGTGGATAGGTTCTTGACTACGGTCAAAATGTGCTCTTCCTGAGAAGAAGAGATCCCAGCTGTTGCTAGGATTTGAGAGAGTTCTTCTAAACTCATTATCATCTTTGAATCCATCTTGTTGGTTGATGGGTCCCGTATCACACATGGATTAGTGCATAGGGTTCTTACAACACCCAAAATATTTTTGATGAAAAATGAAATGAAAACTACACACTTAAGGAATTTTTTAAGAAAACCATCAGAAATAATAGAAACTAATTGTATAATTTGAAAAGCACACCACACTTTCATCGAAAGAAACACACTTGTAGGAAAGTAAGCACTCTTTGTGAAAGATAAACACACTTGCAAAAGTAATAGTAAAGGTTTTGGGGAAACTCGCAATAGTGGTCGCGCAGGTTCTTACCTCTCGTCTTACTGTTTCTCCTCTACCAAGTTGTAATTTAAAAGCAACCTACCTACTTAGAATTCAATCCCTTTAGCACCTCCCTGACAGTGATGCCAAAAACGTGGGGCTAAATATATGCACTATTTATTCCCAACATTAAATTGTCAACCAGGGAGTCATAGACTTAGAGGTGCAAGCACAGAAAATGCAGGATTGGAGCCTAGTCTTACCTATTCTAAAGCCGACAAACACACTTCAAAATGGAATGAATGAAAGAAAAGATGGGATTAAAATCAAAGTACAAGAAATGATATCAAGTGTGGGAAATAAACAAGCAAGGAAATCTGAAAGTGAATGTGGAATTTACCCAAACTAACATTCAAATCAGTCAGCTGGATGAGGTTACTCAAACCCTCATGTATGTGTGGTACTGACCTAAAGGGAAATTTACCATTTTTATGAGAAAATCCACCAAACTCCTAATTAATACTATATTGACAAAATGATGTAACCTAAAGACTTAAACACACTTCATAGACTTTTCCTCAAGAAAAGATACACCTGGAAATGAAAGGGAAATCAATGTGTAGGTATGGGAGTAATTTTGTTGTATGTACAGGAATAAGAGTGTTGGTACGGATTTAGTTTTGTCTCATATCCAAGAATTTCTTCAATCATTTAGCGTTGCATAACAATCAAACATATAACAATATATTCTCAAGACAACCTAGGAATGATTAGTATATATACAAAGATTACATAGTTTTCACATAACAAAGTGGTAACTAATGATAACAACAATTAAAACAATAAAGACAAAACACTAACATAATTTAACAATATAACATGGGAATAAGATAACAAATAATTCAAAGCTATATACAAAAATAATGTAATAATGAACATGGTGTCATAGCAAAACTATTTACAATCACATGGTAAAACAATATATATAATACTAATGACAAATAAAAATAATATATAACAAGAACTCAAAAAAGATAATGCTAATAACACAAACGATACAACTGTATGTACAATACAACAATTAACAATAAAACAAATTATAAACAATTAACAATATAAAAATATGTGCAATTCACAATACAATGTGTACAACCATCATTATACAACACAAAACAATATAATGTACAATGCCAAACAAAGAGCAATCTCTCAAATCAGCTGAGTGAAATTGAGTGAATCATGATCATAACTTCGTAGGAATGAAAAATGGAGCAACTGAATGTTCTACTTTGTTTTTAATTGTTCTCATGATTTTCTTTTGTTGCAGCATTGAAATGTTTGCAGAAGAAGAGTGTTGGAAATTGGAGCGGTACGAATAGAATATGGGTGGGGCGAATTTTGATTTCAACAGATCTAGAGTGTTAAGAGATAAAGGTAAATTTGCAAGGCAAAGAAGAGAATAGAAGCTGCAACTGTTCTATCTTATGGTTTGTTCTCTGAAATTCACAGTTAAATTAGCAAACTAACTTCACAAAACTAAAATCAAACAACACCTGTGAAACAAATAATGAAACATTGCACAAAATATAAATTGGACCGGAATTAACCATATGTGCAATCTAATTATCAAAATAAAAAGGAAAAACATTACCCAGGATTGAGGGGCTTTTCCCAACCTGACTAACACTGCCAAAGAAGATTAGATGAAGCTGAAGGAATGCACAAAAATTCAGGAACAAGCAACCTTCATTAATTGGGGATCAACTTTGCTTACAAAAGAGAAGCACACATGCATGCTATCTCAATGAATCTCATTTTCTTCTACCAAATCCAAAACAAGAACAAACGTCCCCCTGATTTACATAATGGGCATATTTATATGCAAAATGCTTGATCTAGAAGATGGAAATGACTCCTCCATTCTTGTGAAACCACATTTACATAAATGAATATATCAAACCATCATATGGTTTTTAGAAAATATTAAAACCATACTACCATAAATCTTGTACCCATGATCATGCTGGAATACTTTGAATTCTTAGTTAATTAGGGTTCCATGTTTATTATAAATATCTAGATGACATATTCTGTTTCTTCCAAACCTGGGCACATCTCGAAATTAGTGCAGATGTCAATCAAAGAACCAACAATAACTCCTCAACTGGTCATTTTTTTGGAAAATGATTCGCGTGAGACCCAATTTTCCATGCTATAAACAAAACCCATGTTCCATATTTTTCTAATTTTTCTTTGTCTGCACAAAAATTGAGGTCGAAGTTGACTATCTAGAACTTTTATTGATTTGGCTAAATTATTCCCCCTTAGATGGAGGTCCACACGTGTGACCTAGGTGGATTTTGGCACATGATTCTGCATGTCAACATCACTGCGGAGAAAACTCATGTTTCTGAATTTTTCCAAAAAGCACGCAAATATGCTAAACAATTACTGGTACCATAATGAGAGTGTTGAGCCAGAATGTTGAACTGTAGTAATGGTACAAGAATGTTGATTGTTCTAGTACAAAAATCACACTTCAAAAACCGTCGTAAGTAAATCATGATATAATCATCTTTTAACCACTAAAAATATAGAAAAGACGATGCATTAACCACACTAGATAAAATGACGAATGATGGCGTTTAATTAGGGTTTATGGTGTGTATTGACAATGAAATGTGGGAAAAGGTGTAATAATGAATGTTTTTGTACAACGAAAAACATGAAAAAAGTGGAGCTCAACATAATGTTTCTTTTATTTTTATATAATGTTGATCTAAATTTGTTGCTACAATAATTTTATCTTTCAAATCATTTATGTACATATTGATGGATGCAACATGCACTTCATGAGCTCTCATTTTGAGTGCATCAACCACTTGATTTTGTTTTCCTTTTATATGTTTTATTTCAAATTCATACTCACTAAGAAATTCAAGTTATCTAGTTTGTCTAGAATTTAATGTTGGTTGTCCAAACAAATATTCCAGATCACAATTTTCTATCTTGAGTTGAAATTCCCCCCCCATGAGGTAATGTCTCCACAATTTTAATGCATGTACAATTGTTGATAACTATAGATCGTGGGTAGAATAATTCTTTTCATTCTCTTTTAATGTTTTGGACTCATAGCATACCACATTATCTTTTTTACTAAGGACTCCACCGACTCCTTCCTTGCATGCATCTGTGCACACAACAAAATCTTCATCCGTATCTGCAATCTTCAATATTGGTGCACTTTTCAATATGTCTTCCCTGCCAAAATCTTTCTTCACACTTGGAATTCCATTCAAACTCCGCTCATTTCTTTTGCAAAGAAGTGATTGGACCTACAATATTTGAGAATCCTTTCTTGAATCTTCGGTAATAACTGGAAAGACCCATAACTGATTTTACCTCCATCACATTATTTGGTGCTAGTCATTCTCTATTGGCCTCTATATTCTTAGGACTAACTTCTATCCTCTCTACTAAAATTATATGCCCCAAGTCGTGAATCTTATTTTGATAACAGATGCACTTACTTAGCTTAGCATACAATTTATGCTCTCTTAAAACTTGCAATAAAATTCTTAAATGTTGTTCATGTTCCTCTTCTGACTTAGAGTATATGAGTATATCATCTAGGAACACAATTACAGACTTGTCTAGGTACTCCATGGACACTCCATTCATTAGGAACATAAAAACATTAGGGCATTTGATAGCCCAAATGACACTACCATGAATTCATAATGCTCATATCTTGTCCTAAATGTTGTCTTGATGATATCTTATCCCTTTATCCTCACTTGATGATAGCTCGATCTCAATTCATTCTTGGAAAAGATTCTTTCACTTTTCAATTGATCAAACAAATCATCAATCCTTGGCAATGGATATTTATTCTTTATGGTGATCTTATTCATCTTTTTGAAATCAACACACAGCCTTAATGTTCCATATTTCTTCTTTACAAAAATAATGGAGGCTCCCTAATGTGATGCACTTAGGCGTATATACCCATTCTTTAAATCTTTCAATTCTGGCATTCCCATTCTATACAGTGTCTTGGACATTGGGGTAGCTCCTAGCACTAAATAAATAGAGAAATCAATGTCTCTTTTTGGTGGCAGTCCTAGAATTTCTCTAAAAACATCTTCAAAATACCTTAAGACCAGATGTTCTTCAATTCTTTCCACTTTATCTTTGGATGCCTCTTCCATATGGGCTACAAAAATCTGACATCCCTTCCTAAAACTCTTTTTCAACCTCATAGATAAAATTTCTCTAATATATATAGCTTTTGGGATGCCTTGAACCTTTCCTTGCTTCCCTTATTCATCAAGACAAATGATTGTCTTCTTGTAATAGTCTAGGATAACATAATGTTTTTCCAACCAATCCATTCCAATTAGGAAATTATATGAACCCAGTGGTATGATGTTTACATCTACCTTTATATTGAGTCCATTCATGTCTATTAGACAATAATGAACAAACTCATTGATATTTCTCTTAGATCCCATGGCTAGCTAAACTAACCAAGATTTCTTATGCTTACTCATTTGCAAGTGAAATATTTCAACAATGTTAGCATTTATGTAACTACATGGATAGCTCCAGAATTAATTAAAATTTCTATGGGATGGTTGTTAATATTACCTTCCACTTCAATCATCGAGGATTGATATTTTTCTTKCTTGTTGTCGAAGGCTACATAAATCCTTGGCATGTTTCCTCCCATKTATTCCATTGTTTCAGCCTCCTGGATGTTGTGAACAATCCTCATCTTTCTCCTTTGTGAGGGCAGTCCTTATATAAATGATTTCCATCACACCCCCAACATTGTACAAGTTGTTTCCTTGTATTTTTCCCAAATGAATCTACAGTATTGTGTTTATTTTGGTCTGACTGACCTTGTTGATTTGTTTGGGAGTTGTTCTTGAAAAAGGGTGGCTTAAAACTTTTATTCATTTGATCATTTTTACACTTTATCTTGTCATTCCAAGATTTTTGGAAAATTGGACTTCCTCTTCTTTGTTCATAAATATGCCTTGCTCTTCTTATGGTTTCCTCCAAGGTCTTAGGGTTATCATATTGTATCTTGTCACTATAGAAGGAGGTTAACCCACTTATAAACCTTTGGATTTTGACCTTCTCATCTTTCATGAAGTCAACATACTTCAACAATTAAAAGAAATTATTTTCATATTCGTCCATTGTCATGATTCCTAACTTGAGTTCAAAGAACTATTTCATCTTCCTTTCATAGTAATGTTTAGACAAATATTTCTCTTGGAAATATCCTTTGAAATACCTCCATGAGATCATGTTCTCATCAAGGTGTTTGGCTTGCTTAAGTTGATCCCACCACATGGTTTCATTTCCTTTCAAGTGGTAGGTTGAAATTCTAGCTTCTACCCTTCAAGGGTAATCATATAGCTGGAAATATTTCTTCATTTCCAAAATCCATGCCTTGGCCTCTTCTCCTTTCATGTTCTCACCATTGAAATTTGGTGGCTTGATTTTGTTGACTTCACCTTGAAAGATGTATTCCTCACGAATTCTCCTCTACCTTTGGAATGGAAACACACTTAGGTGGCTTCCTAGCCCATAAATTTCATGATTTCTTCTGGTGGAATGCTTCGTAGAATGATGGTGCCTTTTCATGCTTGATGGTTGCCTATCATTTCCATGATTATCCCTTTTTCTATGGGATCTGGATGCTGAAACGTGTCTAGCACTAATTTCTTGCTTGGTGCCAGAATATTTTTTGAATTGATTGTGAAACATATTTAAGCTCTGAAGTATCTCCTTCGAATCCTTCATAATCCTTTAATTATCATCTATATAGCTTTGCACTTCCCTATGTAGGCTTCTCAGAGTTACAAGCTCATACCAGTCTCTTCTACCATTTGACTTTGTCTCAGCATTTCCCATGTTGACATGCAGACCTATGATCTATTCCTCATGGATGTAATATCTATGAGAATCATTCATAAATCCAGTCCTCATATAATAACCAAAGTTTCTTTCATGTACCTCTAATTCTGCAAGAAATGTGCATGTAATAATTACTGTTAGAACATGCATAGCATAAAACATTTCATAAATTAAAATACATGTTACTCTTTATCCAAATTTATGAAGGAAAAAATGCACCAAATCAGAATATGATTCCTTAGATGCATTCCCCTATGAAATATCTTTCCAACAGCTATAACTATGCCTCAATGTAAGTTCTGAGCGAAAAGTCACAACATTTACATGTTGTAATTTACACTCTTTTATTGTTACATAAATCTATTTATTAATTTATAGAAAAAAATTCTCAAATCAAAATTATGGGTGTGTGGGTCTCTTCTCCTCCTCAATATCTTTCCATCGACTATTTATTTTTGCAAATCCGAGCTCTGAGCTGAAAGTTATGATCCAGAGAAGTTTTGACTATTTTACCCAAATTATCCATATATGCTACATGTGTCTTCTTTCTCTCCCAACACATTTTTAAATATCCAGATCCTAAATATATCTCCATAGATATATTCTATGGTTCAAAATATTTCCATAGAATTATCATGTGCACCAAACAGACTTCTAAGTAAGGAGTTATGCCCTCTTGAAGTAAACTGGTGACAAAATTTTACCCTTACTGTTTTGGTTGTAACTTTCTCATATGAGCTTCATTTTGCAAACAAATTAGCTTTTTGGAAAGCTATCCTTAAGCTATTTTATTTAAGTTTCAAAGACTCAATTTGGTTCCTACTATTGTGAATTTTTTTTCCCTGTGGACAGGTGGAACCCCCCTTGGATCAAGACTCCTTGTTGACGGGCGAAATTGACCGTCCGTCAACTGGGAGAGTGGAAATGGTCCGGGGTTGTCTAATAACCCAAGCCGTTTGGGATGAACCACCCTGACGGGTTTAGCATCTCCGTTAGCCGATCTAAGGTCCTAAGAAAAAAAAAAGAAAAACTACTCTAAACTAACTAATCTAACTAAAACTAACTATTAAAACAAACTAAACTAATCTAATTATTCTATATATACAATCTACTAACTACTACTATACTAACTCTAACTAATTAAATATCTAACTACTAATGGAAATATAAGTTATTCACAAAATATACAATATCTACAATTTACAGATTTGAATGAAACCTGAAAAAACTCATTTGCATTATGCCCTAAGACAGAAAAAGATATTTTTGTTGATTTTATAATTTTATGAACATAAATAAAACAAAAACTAACTAAACTAAAAAACTAATATATTAATTCTAACTACACATCTAACTAACATATATCTAACTAAACTACTCGAATTATACTAAACAAACTAACAAAAATAAATTACAAACTGACCTGGAAAAACGCTCCAGATTTGTCCTGTGTATGATGATTGTCTTAGCTGATCGGAGGGAGGAAACCCGCACCGAATTATCCAAGTGCTCCTTGTAAACAGAAAGCTGCAGTGCTCTTTAATATAATTATAGGACAAACAAGACATAAAAATTCACAACAATCTTATGATTTATAAATCTCCACAGTTAGATAAACCTGTATGCAAAGACTTATACAAAATGATTCAATTAATGAAGAAGAGAAATCTGTGATTCATTAACTGAGCAAAGTAATTGCTGTGTTTTTTTTAAATAATGAAAGAAATCAGATATGGATCACATTAATTAAATCACATCATTCTGCAATAGACTATGATAGCTAAAGTACGCTATAATCAACTGCAAAAGACATGCATAAACTTGAAACAAAAGATTGATTTATTGAAAAACGAAAGCTGTAGAAAAACATCAACTTCTGTCTCAATTTGTATTAGAAATCCATAACTTGGTTCTCCCACAAGTGAGGATGATCCTTATTACAAAAAATAATAAGTATTTAAAGAGCTTCCACAGGGTAAAACATCCCTATGGAAGTTATCAAAACTGTTTACATAAAATCTGGGAAGATATCCCAAGTTTAACTAAACTAGGAACCTAAAATAAAACTAAAACACACAAATATCCCCTAGACTGTCCAATATGTCCAATGCAATTCGGATGTATCTGAAAGGTGTTCAAAATAGACAAGTTAGAAGGGTATTTTATTAATAAAATGATAAAAAAAATCTAATTCTATAGACTAGCTACAAAATCTTGCGATTCTGTAGCTGGTCTAAATAAGACACAGAATCAACATAAAAATCAATTCAAATCTATTAAAGAATTAAATTTAACTAACATCCAATAGCTATTTGAAAACGAATCATTCAATTTGAAATTGTTATACCATTTTGAAATCAAACAAGACCAAGATCAACCAAAGGACTACAAAGATACGTGTACTCTGTTTCGTTTGTTACCACAAAGTCGGGTGAACATAATCATAATCGAACAGTTATGAAATCGTTTCATATCAAACTGAAATCAATATAATTAAAACAAATTGTAGGCAATTGTTATGCTGCCTCATAGACAGGAGACACAATTGAATCCAAACAAGATCATTTCCAAATCAACATAACTATATTGACATAACGAATGATCCATGCCATGAGCGAACTAACTCGAAATTGGTGCGTAAATCAACTCAAATGAAATCATAATAGGATCAATCAGTTGGTCACCGAGTTCGTAAGAGATATCCGATCGTTTGTTATTGCAAAATGGGGCAGACAAAATCATTCAGGAAATCATTCCTTGAATGCATTTGGAAATGACTATTACCCGAATTCTCTCATACAAATTTAACAACAATAACATAGGTCGATTTGAGTTAACAAACTCGTTTGAAAATTAAAATTGAGCTGCAATCAAGTCTATTTTTTATACGAATACAACTCATAAAATTGATCTTACTAACTGAAGATACACAACAATCCAATCAAGTGAATCGAATAGCTGGGGTTTAACATAATCGTCGTGGATCAAAAACTGTTCCATGATTTGGGCGTGAATATCATTTGCACAGACTTAAATGAGAGTATTGTTTCCATAAAAACAGAGTCATTCTTTCCAAATTGGAAACAATCAGAGTTGTATTCCCGATTTAGAACATTATATGACACAGCATATTAAAAGATCATAACAACCAAACTCATGAAATCGTTTGAAAATCACAACATACAAACTAACCATAACGAAATCAAATCAAAACATGATCATATTCTAAATCTAGCATGAAAAACCTCTGGTTCATATTTAGATACAAGGAAAATCCAATTGAAAGCAAATCAAATCCGATAAGAATCTATTAGTGGCTAAACTGGGAATGAGCGAATCGTGTATCCAAATAAAAAAATCATTTATTTTTAGCAAAGAGAAAACAATGTATAGGATGAACAACATTGTGACAGAGCCATTTCAAATGATAGACAGAGCTAAATTCCAATCATTATATTAATCCTGGTCATTCACAAAACTAAATTGATATTAAAATTCATACCTGTATGACGAGCATACGGCTTGATCATGACATCTTAGAGTTGACAACGACTGTAGCCGATTCAACATTCCGAAAAACGATGGAACCAGTAGTCCTCTGCTTCCTATCAGTTGCTTGAAGTTTGTCTCTTTGGCTGGTCAAGACTGCAACTTGACTTTCGAGAGTTTTGATTTTTGATTGAAGCAGGGGAACGTCCATATAGTATCGTTCCAACCACAAATCACATTGGTCACAGGACGAGTGTCTAGGATTTGAAAGTGTAGGTGAGGGTTTGGTTACATTGCCGAGGGTTTCATTAGGTAGTTTGATCCCAGGGTAGCTAGGATTATTCTTTAGGCAAGGGGGAAGATTGGAAACAAAATCATAAGGTGGCTCGGAGCACAAACCCTGTGATTAAGGATACTCACTAGCTAGGAAGCGTTATATGTCAGAGTTCGAATCCTCACTAAGGACTATGGGCTTCTGCTCAACACTAGGTTTAGGCTTATTCCTAGCCATTCTTGAGATAAGCCGAGCATTCTTTTTTCCTTTGCCATCAACAGTAGGGTTTTCCTTGGCCTTTTTTCTTATGGGATTTTTAATAGCCTCAACCTTCTCAGTTATAACGTCGGGTAAGTCAGTATTAGGGTCGACCAAGGGCTTAGGAGAGGGAAGTAGGATGTGGAAGGGCACGGGTGGCCCGGCCTTAGCTTCATTAATCACAGGCTTGTCAACCTGGACTAGGTCTGTATCATCAAAACCATTTTGAGCGATAAAAGCTCGCCAACTATCACCATGGAGACTTAAGTGATGAACAATGATAAGTCTAATTAATCCATGGTGGAACAGGTTTCTATCGGCCTTCTCCCTTTTAAACCTTTTTCACATTTTGTACAGGCTACACTGGAAATAGAAAGGCATATTCAATGGTTATCCCATAAAGTTCATTAACAAACGTAGGTGGTAGAGAAAAACGAGTCCATATCGACCTTCACAGGTCACGAATTGTTTGACCACCATCAAAGTATCGTGCCATCATGGTTTAAGTGCAGAGATGGGCATACCTCTGTCACAAGATGTGACCTTTCTCGAGACGAACAGTAGCGTCCATGGCACCTCCTCGACCTTAGAATTTTTGAACCATCGCTTTCCCAAGGAGGGTAACCCTATAGCAGAACTAATAAACTCCTCATTGATTTCCAACTGGATGTCACCCACCTTGGCTCTATAGCCATCAAAAGTCAGGGCGAACTGTTGTGCCACAAATAAATTGAAACCCTCAAACCTCTGGACGAAGGTGAGCCAACCGTTATCCTCTAAATATTTTTGGGCATTGTCGAACAGTAGCAAGGCTTGGCTACCATTCGGCTCGATTCGCACCACCGGTGCCATGGAGCCGAGCACATGGTGAACGAGCCAGGGTTTGGATCATAGCATATACAGGAGCAGGGTGCACGGAGGGTTACCCGAGTGAGCAAAGGTAAAACAGGGATAAGGGATAGGCATAAATGACATCGTGAGAAGGTGGTGGTGTTGTTTGCTGCCATGCATAATAGTTATTGCTAAGGTACAACTGTCGACTTATAGCTGTTCTACCCATTATAGTATAGTTCAACAATCATGTCACTTGGTCGACCAATGAAACCAATGGTAAGTGTATTAACCAACACACACAATCAACGTTATGCCATAGTTTTAAAACCAATCATACAAATTGAGACCAATACCAAATGTTTAACCATGCGCCAATGTATTGTAACAACTCATATCAAGAGTTTAACCAATGTGCCAATGGGTCTTCATATAATCAAGATTCCAATAGTTTTGAAAACACGAACATATGTATCATATTAAAAGATATATATGAAGGATTTAACCATAACACCTATGTATTTTCATGAAACCAATGGTCAAGTAGACCAAATCAAAGAACATATAAATCCAAATGCTAATGCATCGCAATTCAATGAGACAAAGTCACACAATCAATCTAAGAATGTCCAAAGAGTACATATCAAAAGTTTTGCCAGCTACATAATGATAAGTGAAATGTAAGCGCAATGGGCATATCAACAAGAAGGATACCAACAGTTCAAATGTGACTACGAAAGACCAAGTTTTCACGCTTACAGTCGTGAAAACAACAACGAAGGTAAATGTGCAAATGTTGCAAAAAATAAAAGTGTCGTTTATTTGAAAATTGCGACGAAAAAAATGATGTTTGCAAAACATTGGTGTAGGCATCTTATAAGACAATGGAAAAATGTGAATTGGCTGCCAACAATGGCGACACACTGGTAGAAGTATTTATCTCTGCCCAAAGGAACAAATTCAGATTAGGACAGTGTTGGCGGGGGAAATTGACTGTCCGTCAACTGAGAGAGTAGAACCGGTCTGGGGTTGTCTAAATAACCCAAGCCATTTGGAATGGACCACCCTGATGGGTTTAACGACTCTGTTGGCCGTTCTAAGGTTCTAAGAAAACCAAAGAGAAAACTAATCTAAACTAACTAATCAAACTAAACTAAAACTAAATAAAACAAACTAACTAAATAAATTAAACTAAAAGTAAAAATAAACTACTCTAACTATTCTATATACAAACTACTAATTACTATTACACTAACTCTAATAATTAACTATCTAATTACTAATTGAATTACAACTTATTCACAAATGTACATTATCTACAACTTGCAGATTTGAATAAAACTTGTAAAACTCATTTGCAATCTGTCCTACGACAGAGAAAGGTATTTCTTTTTTGATTTTATAATTTTATAAACAAGAAATAAAACTTACTGAAATTAAACAATCCAATATACTAAACACACATATATGTCTAACTAAACTACTACTAATATACTAAACAAACATATGACTAACTGACCTGGAAACGCTCCAAATTTGCCCTGTGTATGATGACTTCGAAGCTGGTCGGGGGAAGGAAACGTTGAAAAGTCAACAAGAAACATGTGTCTAATTTAGTTTTCCCGTAATTAAATTAGACAATAAATATTAATCTATTATCTCATTCATAACTGAGTGATTTGGAATTGTAACAGAATTGTAAGTGTAGTTAAGTGAGTTAAGCT
>ML789299.1:40544-104799 GCA_009831015.1 Picea engelmannii
ATTATCTTCCAATGATTACTTGAAAACGAATCAAAATGATTTTATCATTCATCATTAAACATGATCAAAATGATTCAATCGAAAACAGAGATAGGGATACTCTGTTCTTCTGTTACCACAAAATCGGGTAAATGAGTAAAAAACGAACAACAAGAAGATTGATTCATATCCAATTGAAAAACATATCATATGTGATTGTTGAACGACAGATACAATCCGATCCACAAAATCACTTTCCACTTGTTATAGTTATAACGATATAGCAACAAGATTCAAATCATTTAATCGAATGAAAAGATAGGAAGGATGTTTCAATCATGGGTAAATGAAATCATACGTAACATCATCAACCAAACAGAATTTTCCATAGATTTCGATCATTGATCCTTGCATAGTCAACTGACAGGATCGATTAATAGTGATCACAACCATAATAGAATCGACAGAAGTGATAATTGCAAACTGGGCGAACAATCTTGATTGGTATTGAACAAAATCATTAATTCCAAATGGATCATGACAGAGTTTAATATAGAAATAAATCGTGAATCCAATCTCGTTTTACAAATCAAATTCAAACAGAATATTCATTGCAATACGAATCCAACTGATAACATGGTCGAGCTAACAGTAAACCAATGCGAATTAACCGGCCGGGTTTTTAGCATAATCGTTATGAATCGAATCTATTTTATGATTTGGGTGTGTTTGTACAGAGTCACATTGGAAATGATCCGATTTGTATTCCTGTTGCTCGAAGGTCATATGGGACATAAAACCGTAACAATTAACCATATCAAAATTGTTGCCAATCATAGCATATGCATTATAACGAAATCGAAACGAAATGCGATTGTGTTCTAAATTGGATATGGGAAACACTTCCTATCTTGAATAGATTCAAACAAATTCGATTGACAGTAGAGCATCCGTTTTAACTCAATCAAACAAATAAAATCCACACCAAGATCAATCAAATCGATGAAAATCCAAGAAAAGATGAACTGGGAAAATGAAATTCCATTTAATCAAAGCAAATCTATGTATAGCATGCATACAATGTAATAGAGGTAATCAATGCTATGAACAGAGATGTTTAAAACCAAATTCAAATCATTATATAAAACTTGATTATTTACAAAAAACAATTGATATCGAACATACCTGTGTGATGACGAGGCTGCTCAATTATGCCAACTTAGAATTCACGATAGTTGTGGTTGATTCCACATTTTTAAACAAGATGGAGCCTTTCGTCCTTTGTTTCTTATTAGTTGCTTGTAGCTTAGCCTTTTGAATGGTAAGCAGTGCAACCTGGTCCTCCAAATATTGAATCTTTGACTGGAGAATCGACACATCATTATAATACCTCTCTAACCATGCATTGCATTGATCACAGGGTGACATTGTAGGTTTAGACAGAGTAGGAGAGGGTTTGGATAAATGACCGGGGGATTCACAAGGCAACTTAATGCCTGGGTATTTAGGGTCGTCCTGTAGGCAGGGGGTAGGTTTGACACAAAGTCATACGAGGGTTCGGCACACAAACCTTGCGAATAGGGGTATTCGCTAGCCAAGAAACGCTCCACTTACGAATCTGAGTCCTCACTCAACATGATAGGGTTTGGATTGACAGGAGGTTTTGGATTATTTCTTGCCATCCCCAAAATTAAACGTGCATTATTCTTCCCTTTGGCGTTTGCAGTGAGATTTGCTTTGTGATTTTTGCCCATAGGATTAACAGTCTCAACACTCTTAGTCACAGTGTGGGGTGGGTCGGTAGGAAGGTCGGCCAAGGGTTTAGGTAGGAGGACATTGTAGGGTACTGGGGGTACAACCTTGACCTTTCTCACCACAGGTTTGTCAACATGTGTAGGGTTTGAATCCTCAAAATCATTCTGAGCAATGAAATTTCTCCAACAATCTTTGTGTATACTCAAATGACAGACAACAATAAGCCTAACCAGCCCATAATGAAAAATGCTACTATCATCCTGATTTCTTTTGTACTTCTTTGACATTTTAAACAGGCTTCTATGTAAATAATAGGGCATATTGAGATGATAACCCATAAAAACCATAAGAAAACGAAGGTGGTGTAAGAACACAAAACCGTACCGACCTTCGCAGGTGATAAAATGTTTGATTATCATCAATAAATCATGCCAACTCTGTTTAAGCATAGTTACTGGAAAACCTTTATCACAGGAGGTGATTTTACGTGACTGGAAGAGCAGTGTCCAAGGGACCTCCTCGACTTTACAATTCTTGGACCATCATTGTCCAGTGGGAGGCAAACCTGTAGCAAGACTGATAAATTGTTCATCAATTTCTAATTGAATATTGCCGACCTTGGCTCGACAACCATCAAAGGTCAAAGAAAATTGTCGAGCTATGCAGAGGTTAAAACCATCGAATTTTTGTATAAATGGAAGCCACCCATTTTTCTTGAGGTCACTGCGGGCACTGTTAAACATCAATAGGGCGTGGCTCCCATTGGGTTCAACTCGGACGACTGGGGCCATGGTGCAAGCACATGGTAAGGGTTTGGGTCGAATTCACCAATGCACAGGAGCAGAGCTATTCGGTCTAACAACAATGAACGATCAAAGGGGGAAAGAATTAATGTGTGCATGCAAGGGTGGTGTAGTTATTCACCACCATGCATAATAGTTATGGTAAAGTAGGACCGACGAATTCCACATCTGTTCAAACAATCATAACATAGTTCAAAAACCATATAGTTTGTCCAATCAAAGAATCAAATGGTGAGTGTTATGCCAACGTGCCAAATCAACTATAGTTTTTCAAACCATTGACATTCAACGTGAAACCAAACCCAAATGTTAACCATGTGCCATTATATAAATCAAAAGTTTTAAACCATTGTGCCAATCCATATTCATAAAATTGTCAAGCCAAGAGCCATAAAATTATTATCATAAGGATCACATCATATATATAAGAACAAACATAAATCATGACCCCTATGCAATACATAGAATCAATGATTAGGCAAGTCATAAAAAGTATAAATCTATATGCTCAATGCCTCACAAGTTTAATAAAATCAAGTTATGCAATCAATATAAGAATGTCCAAATAGGCATAGTTCGAAAATGCTTTCAGCCACATAACGATAAACCAAAGGTAAGTGCCATAGAAAATATCGAAAAAAAGATGACGACAATATAGATAGTGATCGAAATGAGACCTTGAAAGGAGAAGTTTTCACGCTTATAGTCGTGAAAACTTAATGGGGACAAATTTGCAAGTGTCGCAAGAAATGAAAATATCGTCTAATCAAAAAATGCGATGACAATTTGAAGTTCAGAAGACATAGGTGCAAGCAACTTATAGGACAATAAAAAAAATTGAATTGGCTGCCAACAATGGCGACACACTGGTAGAAGCAGTTATCTCTATCAAAAGAAATAAATTTAGATTAGGACAACAAAGAAAATTTCAAATCAAAAACAACAACCAGAAAATCGTACAAACATCATCATTAATCATTTTTTCCAGCAGTGTTTTAAAGGATGAAAACCAATAACAGTCTTAAGATCAGCAAGTCACGATATTAAAGATAAAATATTCGATACTGTTGGCATGGCCACTGCTGCCAATAGGCGTCCATAGCCTCGACAGGGTTTCCATTTAACCCACTCTGACATCTGTATCCTGTCAAGAACTTCTGGATCAGTATAAAGGACATTAAAGAGGTTTCTTATATTTTTTATAGATTTTCATATACCCGACATTGCTTCACTGCCAACAGGCTTGTTCAGTACCCTGACGAAGTTGTATTGGCGCCATGCATGCATTTACCCACTGCCAACAGACCTGTTCAGTATCCCGACGGGTTTACAAGCACTTCCCACAACTCTTATTCATAATTTTATTTTGTTTTTCTTTTGAAGATATATGGCTGAGCGGGGTGATGCTGAAAATTCTGATATTTTTAACATATATTTTTTAGACCTCATCATAATTTTTTAGCACTGTCCTTTATTCAGTTCCAGAGATGTTTTATTTCCCAAAACAACTTCTTACGACAATGAGACATCTTTTGAGTCATTCCTTTACAGAAAAGGGACAGCGTAAAAAGATAATAGATGATCATGACAAACTTTGCTCAGAGATTGAAATCAGTAAACTTCTTTCAAACAACAAAATTTTCCAACATAGATATCAGTTTCAAAGATATATCATTGATGTTTGTACAAATATTCAGAAGTTATTTCAGTGAAGAAAATTTTCTTATCGTCTTTGTCTGAATAGCTCAGTGTACAGGTATGTGCATGTTTAAAAACACAAACTGATCAATCAAGTCAAAACCAAAATAGAAAGCAAAATGCAAAGCAAACAAAAATGAAATATTTACATAATATACAAGGGTATTTATCAAGCAATGTATCTCTTCAGGGCTTGGCCATTTACCGGATAGGTGTCAAGTTTCCCTTCAAGATTCTGTAATCGAAAGGAACTAGGACCCAACTTTTCAGCAATTAAAAATGGCCCAAGCCATAAGTTTTGAAACTTGGTGTGCTCACCCTTTCCTTCATGTAGTTTGTCCCACTTCAAGACGAGATCGCCTACTTCAAAGTTCCTATCAGAAGCAGAATTAGAATCAAACCAGCTTTTAATCAATTGTTGATGTTGGTCTAACTTATGCTTAGCTTGGACTCTTACTTCTTCCAAATTCATCAAAGCGTTAATGCGGCTTTCTAAAGGGGGACAATCTTCTTCTTGGACTTTTTGTGACAACTCAAGTGAAGGAAGAAGAATGTGAGGTGGCAGGATGGCTTCTCTGCCATAAATGAGAAAAAAGGGGGAGTTACCTATAGCGGCTTTGGGTGTTACCCTATCAGCCCACAGTGCCTTTAGCAATGCATTGTGCCAGTTCTTGTGATTTTCATCCACAATTCTCTTAATAATTTTGTTCAAGTTCTTGTTGGTTGATTCTGCTAAGCCGTTTCCCTGGGGGTAATAACTAGTAGAATACTTCAGCTTTATTCCTTTTTCCAAATCAAACTCGCTTATCTCAAGAGAAGAAAAGTATGAGGCATTTTCAAAGACTAGACAATTAGGAATACCGAAATGAGTGATAATATTCAAGTTTAGAAAAGCGATTACCTGAATGGTGCTAACAGTTCTTAGCACAACAGCTTCGGAACATCGTGTAAAGTAGTCTGTGGCTGTCACAATATAATTGTGTTGTTGTGAGGATGGAGGGTTAACATGACCTATGATATCAAGGCCCCATTGCTGGAAAGGAGAATCCACTAAGACGGGTTGCAAGGGAAAGGCTGGTTTTTGTAACCGCCCTGATGCTTTCTGACAGATGATACATTTACGACACAAGGCATGGGCGTCCCTAAAAAGCGTGGGCCAGTAGTAACCGGCTCTTAAAACCTTATGGGCAGTGGTGTCACCACCGAAGTGACCACCAGCTTCTCCTGCATGCAACTCAAGCAAGACTTTTTCTGCTTCATCTTTCTCGAGACAGCACATCAGTACGCCGTCAAAATTCTGACAAAACAGTAAACCGTTAACTAGATGAAAGGAGTCGGACTTTAGTCTCAACGCTCTTCTCTTGGCAGGGTCAAGGTGACGGTGTGCTGATCCATGTTCAAGACAGAATCTAATATCATCGTACCAAGGACTTACGAGGTTTTGTGCGCAACAAATCAAACTTTGATCACGTTGTTCTAGGTTTGACGTATCACCATATTTTTGTTGTCCTGTTTTCGAATCAACAACCAACTTACAGAACCCTTGGCCTCTTACGATCTGAGCTGGGGTGATTTCCAAGTCATACTCCTGCAAGGAGGTGACCCAGTTGGCTCTCTTCTCTCCTAACTCCTTCTGTACTAACAAGTTCCTCACGGCAGGGTAGGGGAAAATGACTTTCATCCTTGACTTCAAAAGATAGGACCAGAAATGCTTAACTGCATTGAAAACAATGTAGGCTTGCCGATCGACCGCTGGGTAGTTAAGTTCACCACCTTTGAAAGCAGAGCTCATAAAGGCGATGGGTACTTCGTTATTATTAGAATTCTTCTGAGTAAGGACTACAACATAGGAACGATCAGAGGCAAAAGTATAGAGTGTAAAATCTTGAGAGAAATTAGTGCTCATGAGAGACGGAGCATCTATTATGGCCTTCTTTATAGCATTAAAAGCTTGGTTTTCTGTGGGTCTCCAGTGATATTGAATGTCTTTCTTAATCAGGTTCTGTAGAGGCTTGACCATTTCGGAGAAACTGGGGACAAATCTTCTCACGAAATTAATCTGGCCTAAGAAAGACTGCATGGATTTTTTGGATGTAGGTGGTGGAATTTTAGCGATGACTTGAGTCCTTTCGGGGTCAATAGCTCAACTGAGAATGCGTTTGGGGATAATCCTTCTGCAGGAAGAAGTTTAGAAGCTACATTATCTAGTAGATCTACTTCAGCATTATTTAATCTAGGAATGGAATTTATATTGAAAGAGGAAAATTTGTTCATTAAACTCCATACCTTAGACTGGTAACTTTTGAGATGCGGGGAAAGATAGTGTATAGAATCTCTTACCTATCTAACCACTATTTTAGAGTCGCCAAATACAACCAGATTTTGAATGTTCATATCCAAAGCTTTTCTGAGACCTTGCAGTAAAGCCTCATATTCTGCAGTATTGTTAGTACATTCAAATTCTAGTTTGCAAGCCAATAAATTCTTGTTACCTACCGGATCGATAATGATGCAGCCTGCACCCACTCCTTCTTTAGACTTAGAACCGTCGAAATATAGAGACCAAATTTGGTTTCTATCGGGCACATGGGACTGTCGCATGGAAGTTGTTGGTTGCACATATGCTACGATCTCAGACTGCTATTCTGGGTTGTTGATAGGTGAAACCTCAGCCATGAAATTTTCGAATAAGGTGTCCATCCCTTGGAATTCAGGTGAATCAACAGGAGGTGTATATGGTTCGTTAGGATCGTTCAAATCTGTAACCGTGAACTTAAGGTAATGCTCACGATTCACCCTGATCTTGTTGGGCTTATCGTTCTCTAGAAGCCATAAGTGAGACCAGTTCGTCGCGAAGTAACCATGCAGCTGCTCTGGCCAGTCCCTGCTAAAAAAAAAACCATACACTTCTGGAATATCCACAACAATTATATCAATAACATGATGAACCTTTGGGTTAGACGATAATCTAGTCGATACATTTTTTAGTTCGCCTATAACTTTAACATCCATTCAATCAAGTTGTATGATTTTCAAAGTAGATGGTTCCGCTTCGGCGTTAATATTTTGGCAGACAGAACAAGGCATCACATTAGATGACGCCCCTGAGTCAACCATACAATTATGCACATTTCTGTTGAAAATTTCGAAAGTTAAAAGAAAAGGAGGTACATTCTTGCGAGTACTAAGAGTAGTAGCTTGTGGCTTTTTACTCGCAATTTCTGATGCTACTTTATCTACATTATTTACATTATTTACAGGGGTTACAGGAAGGCTTCCTTTATCTTTAGGATCAATATTATTTTTAGTGGAAGTCTTCTACGGAACTTTGCTTTGCACAAACTTGTTACCATTTGAGTTGCCATTCTTGCCGTTCTCTGAAATATTTTGCAACATTTTTTGTAACAAAAATGGAAACTTCAACAACTCATAAATAGAAATATTAGCCCTTAATTTTTTAAGATCTTCAACAACATCATAATCTAATTTAGGGCTGATATTACTCTGTTTAGTTTCTGCTGATTTAGATGGTTTTGGAGGTGAAGTTGTAGTGTTCTCGGTAGAAGGCTTATTTGCTGTCTTACTCCTAGTGTTATAAGGGTGAACAGTCTCGAAGTTCGCTTGAAAGATACTATCCGAGAAGTGTCAAAAAATGTTTGGAGAAGACTCTTCTTCTTGAAATGTCTCTGGTTCTGCTTCCTCCTGAAGGATCTCGAGAGGCATCAAGTTATCTTGGGCTTCTAGAATTGTTTGAAGAGCACATTGCAAAATTTCTAGATTTAAGGCTTTGGGAGTTGGGTTAGGTCGATTGGTAGGAAAGGGCTTTCGGAAAGGAGGTTTGTAGGGTCCTTTACTCGAATAAGCTTCTTCAGTTGACCTTTTTAAATCTATAACTTTATTAGACAGCTTTTGAACAACTTTGGTTAGGTTTTCCAAATCAGAGTTTTCAGGTAGGGTTTTACTTTGTGTAGGTCTGGGGAGAATTTCAATCTTCTTTTTGGAAGAAGAAACAATCTCAGTTTCGTTGCTTGAAGAGTCCTTAAGACTAAGTATGTCTTTTTCAATCTGGGTAGCCTCTTCGAAGGCTTCTAACAACGTGGCCTTTTTAGATCATTTAACCCAAATAGCTATACTTTGATGTAACACTTTAGTGTAGTAAGCTATTACAAGACTCTCAACAGGAATAGAATCTGCAGGGATTCGATTTTTAAGTGTTAAGAATCTTTGATTAAAATATTTAACTTTTTCTTTTGGGTTCATTTTAAAGCTTGAAATATCCATGACTAAAACTTCCCGAGGTTTACCATCTCTGAATTTTTCCAAAAAGCATGACTCAAACTTTTCCCAAGACACTATGGTATGGGGCTGTTGGGCAAAGTACCAAGTGGATGCATTACCCTCAAAAGTATAAGGGAACAACCTACATATAATGTCTTCATGTTCAACATGGAGGAGTCTAATGGATAACATAAATTTTTTGATATGATCTTCAGCTATCTGTTTTGAATCGGGATCAAACTTGGGAAGCCATTTCTACGGGTGTTTGGGTAAAGGGTGCTGGGCTCTAGGTACAACTACATCATCCTGGTCCAACCGGGGTCTAGCAGGGTTGTTCTGATTTTCCATTGGGGTAGTGGGTGTGGAAGGATGAGAAGGTGAGTTGCCTTCGTCTGACGAGGAATCCCCTCCAGAAGAAGAAGGAGATGAGGGAGGTGGTGAAGGAGGTATCCCAGATCCTCCTACAACAGGATTTAAGTTTGGGTCTGTAGGATTCACAGTGAGGTTAGTGTCACCTAGTTGTTCTCTGATATCAGAGAAGTCTAAAGGTTGACCCCACAGATGGTTTGGTTGCCTAAGACTAGCTAAGGCACTATGTGTTTTAATAAGAGATTGGAAAATGATCTCTTGGAAGTCACCACCTGTAGGATTAGGGGTTGCTGGCTCAATTGTGATCTGTGGATTGTCGGTTGAAGTAGTTGCTGTTTGAGGGGGAATATTATCGTTTGAACGGATTCTAGTCACTATAGGTGTGCGATTAGGTGGTGGAGGAGTCTTGAGACCGCCTCGTGCCATTAATTAAGTTCAGGCCCTCCTTCTAGCGCCATTTGTTGGTGGGGGAAATTGACCGTCCGTCAACTGAGAGAGTTGAACCGGTTCGGGGTTGTCTAAATAACCCAAACCGGTTGGAATGGACCACCCTGACGGGTTTAATGGCTCCGTTGGCCGTTCTAAATTTCTAAGAAAACCAAAGAGAAAACTAATCTAAACTAACTAATCAAACTAAAACAAACTAAAACAAACTAAACTAAAACTAAATAAAACAAACAAACTAAATAAATTAAACTAAAACTAAAAATAAACTACTCTAACTATTCTATATACAAACTACTAATTACTATTACACTAACTCTAATAATTAACTATCTAATTACTAATTGAATTACAACTTCTTCACAAATGTACATTATCTACAACTTGCAGATTTGAATAAAACCTGTAAAACTCATTTGCAATCTGTCCTACGACAGAGAAAGGTATTTCTTTTTTGATTTTATAATTTTATAAACAAGAAATACAACTTACTGAAATTAAACAATCCAATATACTAAACACACATATATATCTAACTAAACTACTACTAATATACTAAACAAACATATGACTAACTGACCTGGAAACGCTCCAAATTTGCCCTGTGTATGATGACTTCGACGCTGGTCGGGGGAAGAAAACTCACACCGGTTGATCCAGAAGCTTTTCGTAAACGATAGGCTGCAATGCTCTTTGAGTTGTTTACAGGACAAACAAGACATAAAAAATCATAACAATTATATGATTTACAAATATCTGCAATAAGGGAAACCTGTTATGCAAAAACTTATACTTAATAATTCAACTTATGAAGAAGAGAAATATGTCATTCACAAACTGAATCAAGTAATTTCTATGTTTTTTATACACTTGGAAAAAATCAGATATGGATTATAGTGATTAAATTATATCATTTGCAAAAAGATTAAGATAGCTAAAGTAGTCATTAACCAAATGCAAATAGATACACAAGAACATGAACAAAATATTGATATTATGAAAAGCTAAAGCTGTACTAGAATACCAAATTCTGTCTCAGTCTGTATTAAAATTCCATATCCTTGTTCCCCCACGAATGAGGATGATGTTATTACAAAAATAATGAGTATATATAAGTCTTTCCATAGGGTAAAACCTCCCTGTGGATAATATCAAATTGTTTACATAATCTGGGAAAATATCCCCAAGATCAACTAAACTAGGAAATTAAAATGATATCAGAATATTTCAAATATCCCCTAACTGCTCATCAAATCCAATGAAATTTCGAATTGACCTGTAATGGACCAAAAATAACAAGTTAGAGAGATATCTTATGAGCAAAACAATACAAATCTGACTCTACAGACTTAGCTACAGAATCATCTGATTCTGTAGCTAACCTAAAATAACATACATGATCATAATTGAAATCAAATCAAATCTTTTAAAAGAATTAAATCCAATTATCTTCCAATGATTACTTGAAAATGAATCAAAATGATTTTATCATTCATCATTAAACAGGATCAAAATGATTCAATCGAAAATAGAGATAGGGATACTCTGTTCTTCTGTTACTGCAAAATCGGGTAAATGAGTAAAAAATGAACAACAAGAATATTGATTCATATCCAATTGAAAAACATATCATATGTGATTGTTGAACGACGAATACAATCCGATCCACAAAATCACTTTCCACTTGTTATAGTTATAACGATATAGCAACAAGATTCAAATCATTTAATCGAATGCAAAGATAGGAAGGCTGTTTCGATCATGGGTAAATGAAATCATACGTAACATCATAAACCAAACAAAATTTTCCATAGATTTCGATCATTGATCCTTGCACAGTCAACAGACAGGATCGATTAATAGTGATCACAACCATAATAGAATCGACAGAAGTGATAATTGCAAACTGGGCGAACAATCTTGATTGGTATTGAACGAAATCATTAATTCCAAATGGATCATGACAGAGTTTAATATAGAAATAAATCGTGAATCCAATCTCATTTTACAAATCAAATTCAATCAGAATATTCATTGCAATACGAATCCAACTGATAACATGGTGGAGCTAACAATAAACCAATGCGAATTAACCGGCTGGGTTTTTAGCATAATCGTTATGAATCGAATCTATTTTATGATTTGGGTGTGTTTGTACAGAGTCACATTGGAAATGATCCGAAGTGTATTCCTGTTGCTCGAAGGTCATATGGGACATAAAACCGTAACAATTAACCATATCAAAATTGTTGCCAATCATAGCATATGCATTATAATGAAATCGAAACGAAATGTGATTGTGTTCTAAATTGGATATGGGAAACACTTCCTGTCTTGAATAGATTCAAACACATTCGATTGACACAGAGCGTCCGTTTTAACTCAATCAAACAAATCAAATCCACACCAAGATCAATCAAATTGATGAAAATCCAAGAAAAGCAAAATTGGGAAAACGAACTTCCATTTAATCAAAGCAAAGCTATGTATAGCATGCATACAATGTAACAGAGCTAATCAATGCTGTGAACAGAGATGTTTAAAACTGAATTCAAATCGTTATATAAAACTGGATTATTTACAAAAAACAATTGATATCGAACATACCTGTGTGATGACGAGGATGCTCAATTATGCCAACTTAGAATTCACAAGAGTTGTGGCTTATTCCACATTTTTAAACAAGATGGAGCATGTCATCCTTTGTTTCTTATTAGTGGCTTGTAGCTTAGCCTTTTGACTGGTAAGCAATGCAACCTGGTCCTCCAAAGATTGAATCTTTGACTAGAGAATCGGCACATCATTATAATACCTCTCTAACCATGCATTGCATTGATCACAGGGTGACATTGTAGGTTTAGATAGAGCAGGAGAGGGTTTGGATAAATGACCAGGGGCTTCACAAGGAAACTTAATGCCTGGGTAGTTAGGGTTGTTCTGTAGGCAGGGGGGTAGGTTTGACACAAAGTCATACGAGGGTTCGACACACAAACCTTGCGAATAGGGGTATTCGCTAGCCAAGAAACGCTCCACTTCCGAATCAGAGTCCTCACTCAACATGATAGGGTTTGGATCGATAGGAGGTTTTGGCTTATTTCTTGCCATCCGCGAAATTAAACGTGCATTCTTCTTCCCTTTGGCGTTTGCAGTGAGATTTGCTTTGTGCTTTTTGCCCATAGGCTTAACAGTCTCGACACTCTTATTCACAGTGTGGGGTGGGTTGGTAGGAAGGTTGGCCAAGGGTTTAGGTAGGAGGACATTGTAGGGTACTGGGGGTACAACCTTGACCTTGCTCACCACAGGTTTGTCAATCTGTGTAGGGTTTGAATCCTCAAAATCATTCCGAGCAATGAAATTGCTGCAACAATCTCCGTGTATACTCAAATGACAGACAACAATAAGCCTAACCAACCCATAATGAAAAAGGATACTATCAGGCTGATTTCTTTTGTACTTATTTGTCATTTTAAACAGGCTTCTATGCAAATAATAGGGCATATTGAGCTGATAACCCATAAAAACCATAAGCAAACGAAGGTGGTGTAAGAACACAAACCCGTACCGACCTTCGCAGGTGATAAACTGTTTGATTATCATAAATAAATCATGCCAACATTGTTTAAGCTTAGTTACTGGCAAACCTTTATCACAGGAGGTGATTTTACACGACTGGAAGAGCAGTGTCCAAGGGACCTCATCGACTTTGCAATTCTTGGACCATCGTTGTCCAGTGGGAGGCAAACCCGTAGAAAGACTGATAAAATGTTCATCAATTTCTAATTGAATATCGCCGACCTTAGCTCGACAACCATCAAAGGTCAAAGCAAATTGTCGAGCTACGCAGAGGTTAAAACCCTTGAATTTTTGTATAAATGGAAGCCAACGATTTTCCTTGAGGTCACTGCGGGCACTGTTAAACATCAATAGGGCCTGGCTCCCATTGGGTTCAGCTTGGACGACTGGGGCCATGGTGCGAGCACATGGTAAGGGTTTGGGTCGAGTTCACCAATGCACAGGAGCAGAGCTATTCGGTCTAACAACAATGAACGATCAAAGGGGGAAAGCATTAATGTGCGCATGCAAGGGTGGTGGAGTTATTCACCGCCATGCATAATAGTTATGGTAAAGTACGATCGACGAATTCCACATCTGTTCAAACAATCATAACATAGTTCAAAAACCATATAGTTTGTCCAATCAAAGAATCAAATGGTGAGTGTTATGCCAACGCGCCAAATCAACTATAGTTTTTCAAACCATTGACATTCAACGTGAAACCAAACCCAAATGTTAACCATGCACCATTATATAAATCAAAAGTTTTAAACCATTGTGCCAATCGATATTCATAAAATTGTCAAGCCAAGAGCCATAAAAAGATTATCATAAGGATCACATCATATATATAAGAAAAAACATAAATCATGACCCCTATGCATACATAGAATCAATGATTAGGGAGGTCATAAAAAGTATAAATCTATATGCTCAATGCCTCACAAGTTTAATAAAATCAAGTTATGCAATCAATATAAGAATGTCCAAATAGGCATAGTTCGAAAATCCTTTCAGCCACATAACGATAAACCAAAGGTAAGTGCCATAGAAAATATTGAAAAAAAGATGACGACAATACAGATAGTGATCGAAATGAGACCTTGAAAGGAGAAGTTTTCATGCTTATAGTCGTGAAAACTTAATGGGACAAATTTGCAAGTGTCGCAAGAAATGAAAATATCGTCTAATAGAAAAATGCGATGACAATTTGAAGTTCAGAAGACATAGGTGCAGGCAGCTTATAGGACAATAGAAAAAAATGAATTGGTTGCCAACAGACAACAAAGATAATTCCAACTCAAAAAAAACAACCAAAAAACCATATAATCATCATCATTAACCAACTATTCCAGCAGTGTTTAAAAGATGATAACTGATAAAAGTATTAAGACCAACAAGTCACGATATTAAAGATAAAATCTCCAATACTGTTGATAGAGCCACTGCTGCCAGCAGGCGTCCATAGCCTCGACAGGATTGCCATTTAACCCACTCTGACATCTGTTTCCTATCAAGAAGTTCTAGATCATAATAAAGGACATTAAGGAGGTTTCTTATTTACAAATTTTCATATACCCGACATTGCTTTGCTGCCAGCGGGCCTGTTCAGTACCTCGACGAAGTTGTCTTGGCGCCATGCATGCATTTACCCGCTTCCAGTAGACTTGTTCAGTATCCCGGCGGGTTTACAAGCACTTCCCACAATTCGATTAATAATTTATTTTGTTTTGTTTTTTATAGATATATAGTCGAGCGGGGTGGCACTGAAAATCATGATATTTTAACATATTTTTTCAAACCTCATCAGATTTTTTTTTTTTAGAATTGTCCTTTATTTGGATCCAGAGATGTTTTATTTACAAAAACAACTTCCTAAGGCAGGGAGACATCCTCTGAGTCATTCCTTTATGGAACAGGGACATCGTAAAAAGATAATAGATGATCATGAAAATCTTTACTCAGAGATCGAAATCAGTCATCTTCTTTCAAACAACAGACTTTTCCAACATAGATATAAATTTCATAAATATACCATTGATGTTGATACCTTTTTCTTAGCAGTTATTTTAGTGAAGGATTTTTCTATTGTCTTTGTCTGAATACCTCAGTGTACAGGTATGTGTATTTCCAAAAACACAAACTGATAAATTCAAAGAAAAATAAAAAACAAAACGAACAAGCAAACAAAAGAAAAATATGTACATGATATACAAGGGTAGTTTTCAGGCAAAGTATCTTTTCAAGGCTTGGCCATTCACCGGGTAGGTGTTAGGATGCCCTTCAATATTTTGCAATCGAAAAGAACTGGGAGCCAACTTTTTAGCAATTAAAAACAATTCAAGCCACAAATTTTGAAATTTTGTGTGCTCACCCTTTCCCTCGTGTGGTTTGTCCCACTTCAGGACGAGATCTCCTACTTCAAAATTCCTATCAGAAGCAGAATTATAATTGAACCAGCTTTTAACTAATTGTTGATGTTGATCTAACTTACGTTTAGCTTGAGCTCTTACCTCTTCTAGCTTCATCAAAGTGTTAATTTAGTTTTCCAAAGGGGGACAATCTTCTTCTTGGACTTTCTGTGACAAATGAAGTGAAGGAAGAAGAATGTGAGGTGGCAGAATTGCTTCTTTGCCATATACGAGAAAAAAGGGGGAGTTACCTACAACAAATTTTGGCATTACCCTATCATCCCATAACGCATTTAGCAGTGCATTGTGCCAATTTTTGTGATTTTCAACCACCGTTCTCTTGATGATTTTGATCAAGTTCTTGTTTGTTGATTCTGCCAATCCGTTTCCCTGGGGATGATAACTAGAAGAATACTTCAACTTAATTCCTTTTTCCAAAGAAAATTCACTCATCTCAAGAGAGGAAAATTATGAAGCATTATCTAATACTAAACAGTCAAGGATACCAAAACGAGTGATAATATTCGAATTTAGAAAGACAATATCATGACTGGTTTTGACATTTCTTAACGCAACAGCTTCAGACCATCGGGTAAAGTAATCTATGGCTGTCACAATAAACTTGTGTTGTTGAGAGGATGGAGGGTTGATTGGACCTATGATATCAAGGCCCCAATGCTAAAAAGGAGAATCTACTGAAACGGGCTGCAAAGGAAAGGATGGTTTTTGTAACCACCCTGAAGCTTTTTGATAGATGATACATTTATGACACAAGGAATGGGCGTCTATAAAAAGTGTGGGCCAATAATAACCGGCTCTTAAAACCTTATGAGCAGTGGTGTCACCACCAAAATGACCACCAACTTCTCCTGCATGCAACTCGAGCAATACTTTTTCTGCTTCATCTTTTTCAAGACAACGCATCAGTATGCCGTCAAAATTTTGACGAAACAGAACACCATTAACCATATGAAAGGGGGCATACTTTAATCTCAACGCTCTTCTTTTAGCGGGGTCCAGGTGACGGGGGGCTGACCCATGTTCAAGACATAATCTTATATCGTCATACCAAGGACTGACAGGGTTTTGCGCGCAACAGATTAGACTTTGATCGTGTTGTCCTAGGTTTGACGTATCGCTTTCTTCTTGTTGTCCTGCTACTGAATCAACAACTAACTTGCATAGCCCTTGGCCTCTCACTATCTAAGCTAGAGTGATTTCTAAGTCATAATCCTGCAAGGAGGTGACCTAGTTGGCTCTCTTTTCTCCTAGTTCCTTCTGCACTAACAGGTTCCTCACGGCTGCGTAGGGGACAATGACTTTCGTCCTTGACTTCAAAAGATAGGACTGGAAGTGCTTAACTGCTTTGAAAAAAACGTAGGCTTGCCGATCTACCGCTGGGTAATTAAGTTTAGTGCCTTTGAAAGCAGAGCTCATAAAGGCAATGGGTACTTCATTTTTCTCGACATTTTTTTGGGTTAGGATGGCGACATAGGGACGATCAGAAGCAAAAGTGTAGAGTGTAAAGTCTTGAGAAAAATCTGGGCTCATGAGAGACGGAGCGTCTATTATGGACTTCTTTATTGCATTAAAATCTTGATTTTCTAAGGGTCCCCAGTAATATTGGGTGTCTTTCTTTATCAGATTCTGTAAAGGCCTGACCATTTCGGAGAAATTGGGGACAAACCTTCTCACGAAGTTAATCTGGACTAAGAAAGACTGCATCGATTTTTTGGATGTAGGAGGGGGAAGTTTCACGATGACTTGAGTCCTTTCAGTGTCAATAATCATCCCTTCGCTGGACACAATGAATCCCAAGAGTTTACCCTATTCTACTGCAAAGATGGATATTTTGGGATTCAACGAGATGTCGTATTTGCAACATCGTAGTAGGACGGCTCGTAAGTGAGCTAGATGATCATTTTTGTTTTTAGAAAATACAGTCACATCATCTAAGTAAACTATGATGGACTGATTGATTAAGCCTCGGAAAGCAATGTCCATTGCTCTCTGAAAGGTGGCTCCAACATTAATCAATCCAAAGGGCATTTTGCGATAAGCATAAGTGCTCCACGGGGTACGGAAGGTAGTTTTAAGTTAGTCTGGTGGAGACATTAGGACTTGGTTGTATCCCGAGAAACCATCCAATAAGGATAGCCTCTCAGAACCAGATACATGTTGAAGGATCTGTTCCATGGGAGGGACAGGATAATTGTCTTTATCAGACGCTCTATTAAGGTTTCGGAAATCGATGCAGAGTTGAATTTCCCCACTTTTCTTCCGGACTGGGACAAGGTTAGAAACCCATTGAGTATTCCTAACAGGAAAAATTATCTTAGCATTTAGGAGCTTATTCAATTCTTTTTGAATGGTCGGTTCGAGCTTGGGGTGCATTTTCCTTAGTTTTTGTTGAAAGGGTAAGGTTTGGGGATTCGTCGGAATGACATGCTATATGATGTTAGGGTCGAAAGTTTTAAGGTCATCATACGTCCATGCAAAGACATCTTTAAATTATTTGAACAATTTAATAAATGTAGTTTTTTTTTGTTGAGAACATCCCAACCCTAGATTAATGCACTGAGGATTTTCATTAGTTCCTAAGTTTACTTTTTCATAAGATAACGAGGAACTATTGGTTTTACAATTGATCGTCTTTTTAAATTTATCTTGAAAATCGTAAAACTTCTCTAATATAACTATAGATTTAGGGATCAAGTTTACCATATCCGATGAATATTCAGTTGTTCTAAGATGTGGTATTACCATGAAATCGCGCAAATTGTCGTCATGCATGTGTTTGTCTATCACTGCGCCTTGAAAGGTTTCTTCCATGTGCAGAAAGTTAATAATCTGTTGATCATCGTCAAATACTCTCCATCTTGTGATGTTGTCGGGAATGGATGGCTGGAAAAGAAGCTCAACGGAGAATGCATCTGGGGACAAACCTTTTGTAGGAAGAAGTTTAGAAGCTACATTAGCTAATAAATCTTCTTTAGAGTTATTCAATCTAGGAATAGAATTTATATTGAAAGCAGAAAATTTATTCATTAAATTCCATACCTCAGACTGGTAACTTTTGAGATGCAGAGATAGACAATAAATAGATTCTCTTACCTGTCTAACCACTATTTCAGAGTTGCCAAAGATAGTTAAATTTTGAATGTTCAAATCCAAAGCTTTTCTAAGACCTTGCAGTAAAGCCTCATATTCTGCAGTATTATTAGTACATTCAAATTCCAACCTACATGTCATCAATGTTTTGTTACCTGCCGGATCGATAATGATGCAGCCTGCTCCAGCTCCTTCTTTAGACTTTGACCCGTCAAAATACAGAGACCAAATTTGATTTGCATCAGGTACATGGGACCTTTGCGTGGAAGCTGTTGGCTGCATATATGCTACAATATCGAACTGTTGTTCTGGTTTGGTGATAGGTGAAGCCTCGGCCAAGAAATTGCCGAAGAAGGTATCCATCCCTTGTACTTCAGGTGAATCAACAGGAGGTGTATACAGTTCATTGGGATCATTCAAATCTGTGACCGTGAACTTAAGGTAGCGCTCACAATTTACTTTGATTTTATTAGGCTTGCCATTTTCAGGAAGCCATAGATGGGACCAATCTGTCGCTAAATAACCATGTAGCTGTTCTGACCAGTCCCTGCTTAAAAATAGACCATACACTTCTGGAATATCCACAACAGTTATATCAATAACTTGATGAACCTTGGGGTTAGACGATAATCTAATAAGCACATTCTTTAGTTCTCCTATAACTTTGACATTCGTCCGATCAAGTTGTATGATTTTTAAAGTAGATGGTTCAACTTCTGCGTTTATCTTTTGGCAAACAGACGAAGGCATCACATTGGATGACGCTCCTGAGTCTACCATACAATTGTGCACGTTTCTATTAAAGATCTCAAAAGTTAATAGGAAAGGAGGTACATTTTTGCGAGTACTAAGAGTAGTAGCTTGTGGCTTTTTACTCGCAGTTTCTGCGGCTACTTTATCTACATTATTTACATTATTTACATTACTTACAGGAAGGCTTCCTTTATCTTGAGGATCAAGATTGTTTTTAGTGGAAGTCTTCTGGGGAGCTTTGTTTTGCACAACCTTGTTACCATTAGAATTACCATTCTTTCCATTCTCTGAAATATCCTGTAACATTTTTTGTAGCAGAAATGGAAACTTCAATAACTCATAAATAGAAATGTTAGCCTTTAACTTTTTAAGATCTTAAACTACATCATCATCTAAGTTGGGGTTCACATTACTCTGTTTAGTCTCAGTTGATTTAGATTGCTTTGGAGGCGAAGTTGTAGTATTTTCAGAAGAAGGTTTGTTTGTTGTCTTACTCCTGGTATTATAAGGATGTACTGTCTCGAAGTTAGCTTGAAAGATGCTATCCGAGAAGTGTTCGAAAATGTTTGGAGAAGACTCTTCTTCTTGAACTGTTTCTTGTTCAACTACCTCCTTAGGGATCTCAGGAGGCATCAAGTTATCTTGGGCTTCTAGAATTGTTTGAAGGGCACATTGCATACTTTCTAGATTTAGGCCTTCAGTGGTTGGGTTAGGTCGGTTAGTGGGAAAAGGCTTCTGGAACGGGGGTTTGTAAGGTCCTTTGCTCGAGGAATCTTCTTCAGTTGACCTTTTCAAGTCTATAACTTGATTTGACAGTTTTTGAACAACTTTAGTTAAGTTTTCTAAATCAGAGTTTTCAGGTTGTGTTTTACTTTGAGTGGGTCTGGGGAGGATTTCGATCTTCTTTTTGCAAGAAGAACTAGTCTCAATTTCGTTGTTAGTAGAATATTTAAGACTAAGTATGCCTTTTTCAATCTGGCTGGCCTCCTCAAAGGCTTCTAACAACGTGGATTTCTTAGATCGTTTAACCCAAATAGCTATACTTTGATGCGAAGCTTTAGTGTAGTATGTTATTATAAGACTCTCGACAGGCATAGAATCCACAGGGATTCGGTTTTTGAGTGTTAGGAATCTTTGATTAAAGTCTTTAACTTTTTCTTTTGGGTTCATTTTTAAGCTAGAAAGATCCATGACTAGGACTTCCGGAGGCTTACCGTCTCCGAACTTTTCCAAAAGGCATGACTCAAACTTTTCCCAAGACATGATGGTATGGGGTTGTTGGGAAAAGTACCATGTGGATGCATTACCCTCAAAAGTCAGGATCAAACTTGGGAAGCCATTTTTCTGGGTGTTTAGGTAGAGGATGCTGAGCTCCAGGTACAACTACGACATCCTGATCAAGCCAGGGTCTAGCAGGGTTGTTTTGATTTTCCATTGGTGTAGTGGGTGTGGAAGGCTGAGAAGAGGAATTGCCTTTGTCATAGGAATCTCCTCCGAAAGAGGAAGGAGATGATGGAGGTGGTGAAGGGGGTATCCCAGATCCTCCTGCAACAGGATTTGAAATTGGATCTGAAGGATTCATAGTGAGACTAGTGTCTCCTAATTGTTCTCTGATATCGGAAAAATCCAAAGGTTGTCCCCACGGGCGGTTAGGTTTCCTCAAACGGGCTAAGGCACTATGTGTTTTAATAAGAGATTGATGAACAATATCTTGTATGTCACCACCTATAGGATTAGGGGTTGCTGACTCAACTGTGATCTGTGGATCTTCGGTTGAAGTGGTTGCTGTTTGAAGGGGAATATTATTATTTGAATGGATTCTAGTCACTATAGGTGAGCGATTAGGTGGTGGAGGAGTCTTGCAACCACCTCGTGCCATTAATTAAATTCAGACCCTCCTTCCAGTGCCATTTGTTGACGGGCGAAATTGACCGTCTGTGAACTGGGAGAGTGGAACCGGTCCGAGGTTGTCTAATAACCCAAGCCGTTTGGGATGAACCACCCTGATGGGTTTAGTGGCTCCGTTAGCCGATATAAGGTCCTAAGAAAACAAAAATAAAAACTACTCTAAACTAACTAATCTAACTAAAACTAACTATTAAAACAAACTAAACTAATCTAATTATTCTATATATACAATCTACTAACTACTACTATACTAACTCTAACTAATTAAATATCTAACTACTAACGGAAATATAACTTATTCACAAAATATACAATATCTACAATTTACAGATTTGAATGAAACCTGAAAAAACTCATTTGCATTTTTCCCTAAGACAGAAAAATATATTTTTGTTGATTTTATAATTTTATGAACAAAAATAAAACAAAAACTAACTAAACTAAAAAACTAATATACTAATTCTAACTACACATCTAACTAACATATATCTAACTAAACTACTCGAATTATACTAAACAAACTAACAAAAATAAATTACAAACTGACCTGGAAAAATGCTCTAGATTTGTCCTGTGTATGATGATTGTCTTAACTGATTGGAGGGAGGAAACCTGCACCGAATTATCCAAGCGCTCCTTGTAAACAGAAAGCTGCAGTGCTCCTTAATATAATTACAGGACAAATAAGACATAAAAATTCACAACAATCTTATGATTTATAAATCTCCACAGTTAGATAAAATTGTATGCAAAGACTTATACAAAATGATTCAATTAATGAAGAAGAGAAATCTGTGATTCATTAACTGAACAAAGTAATTGCTGTGTTTTTTTTTAAATAATGAAAGAAATCAGATATGGGTCACATTAATTAAATCATATCATTCTGCAATAGACTATGATAGCTAAAGTAGTCTATAATCAACTGCAAAAGACATGCATAAACTTGAAACAAAATATTGATATATTGAAAAGAGAAAGCTGTAGCAAAACATCAACTTCTGTCTCAGTTTGTATTAGAAATCCATAGCCTGGTTCTCCCACAAGTGAGGATGATCCTTATTACAAAAAATAATAAGTATTTAAAGAGCTTCCACAGGGTAAAACATCCTTGTGGAAGTTATCAAAACTGTTTACATAAAATCTGGGAAGATATCCCAAGTTTAACTAAACCAGGAACCTAAAATAAAACTAAAACACACAAATATCCCCTAGACTGTCCAATATGTCCAATGCAATTCGGATGTACCTGAAAGGTGTTCAAAATAGACAAGTTAGAAGGGTATTTTATTAATAAAATGGTAAAAAAAATCTAATTCTATAGACTAGCTACAGAATCTTGTGATTCTGTAGTTGGTCTAAATAAGACATAGAATCAACATAAAAATCAATTCAAATCTATTAAAGAATTAAATTTAACTAACATCCAATAGCTATTTGAAAATGAATCATTCAATTTGAAATTGTTATACCATTTTGAAATCAAACAAGACCAAGATCAACCAAATGACTACAGAGATACGTGTACTCTGTTTCATTTGTTACCACAAAGTCGGGTGAACAGAATCATAATCGAACAATTATGAAATCGTTTCATATCAAACTGAAATCAATACAATTAAAACAAATTGCAGGCAATTGTTATGCTGCCTCATAGACAGGAGACACAATTGAATCCAAACAAGATCATTTCCAAATCAACATAACTATATTGACATAACAAATGATCCATGCCATGAGCGAACTAACTCGAAACTGGTGCGTAAATCAACTCAAATGGAATCATAACAGGATCAATTAGTTGGTAACAGAGTTCGTAAGAGATATCCAATCGATTGTTATTGCAAAATGGGGTAGACAAAATCATTCAGGAAATCATTCCTTGAATGCATTTGGAAACGACTATTACCTGAATTCCCTCATACGAATTTGACAACAATAACATAGGTCGATTTGAGTTAACAAACTCGTTTGAAAATTAAAATTAACAGAGATGCAATCAAGTCTATTTTTGATACGAATACAACTCATAAAATCGATATTACTAATTGAATATACGCAACAATCCAATCAAGCGAATCGAACAGCTGGGGTTTAAGATAATCATCGTGGATCAAAAACCGTTCCATGATTTGGGCGTGAATATCATTTGCACAGACTTAAATGAGAGTATTGTTTCCATAAAAATAGAGTCATTCTTTCCAGATCGAAAATGATCAGAGTTGTATTCCCGATTTAGAACATTATATGACACAACATATTAAAAGATCATAAAAACCAAACTCATGAAATCGTTTGACAATCACAACATACAAACTAATCATAACGAAATCAAATCAAAACATTATCATATTCTAAATCTAGCATGAAAAACCTCTGGTTCAGATTTAGATACAAAACAAATCCAATTGAAAGAAAATCAAATCCGATAAGAATCTATCAGTGGCTAAACTGGGAATGAGCGAATCGTGTATCCAAATCAAAACTTCATTTATTTTTATCAAAGTGAAAACAATGTACAGGATGAACAACATTGTGACAGAGCCATTTCAAATGATAGACATAGCTAAATTCCAATCATTATATTAATCTTGGTCATTCACTAAAATAAATTGATATCAAAATTCATACCTGTATGACGAGCAGATGGCTTGATCACGACATCTTGGAGTTGACAATGGCTTTAGCCGATTCAACATTCCAAAAAATTATGGAACCAGTAGTCCTCTGCTTCCTATCAATTGCTTGAAGTTTGTCTCTTTGGCTGGTCAACACTGCAACTTGACTTTCCAGCGATTTGGTTTTCGATTGAAGCAGGGGAAAGTTCATATAATATCATTCCAACCACAAATCACATTGGTCACATGATGACTATCCGGGCTTCGAAAGTCCAGGTGAGGGTTTGGTTACATTGCCGACAGTTTCGTTAGGTAGTTTGCCCATGGTAGCTAGGATTATTCTTTAGGCAAGGGGGAATATTGGAAACGAAATCATAAGGTGGCTCGGAGCACAAACCCTGTGAGTAAGGATACTCACTAGCTAGGAAGCGTTCTATGTCAGAGTCCGAATCCTCACTAAGGACTATGGGCTTTTTCTCAACACTAGGTTTAGGCTTATTCCTATCCATTCTCGAGATAAGTCGAGCATTCTTTTTTCCTTTGCCATCAACAATAGGGTTTGCCTTGGCCTTTTTGCTTACGGGCTTTTTAATAGCCTCAGGCTTCTCAGTTATAACATCGGGTAAGTCAGTATTAGGGTCGACTGAGGGCTTAGGAGAGGGCAGTAGGATGTGGAAGGGCACGGGTGGCCCGGCCTTAGCTTCATTAATCACAGGCTTGTCAACCTGGACCGGGTCTGTATCATCAAAACCATTTCGAGCGATAACAGCTCGCCAACTATCACCATGGAGACTTAAGTGATGAACAATGATAAGTCTAATTAATCCATGGTGGAACAGGCTGCTATAGACCTTCTCCCTTTTAAACCTTTTTGACATTTTGTACAGGCTATGCTGGAAATAGAAAGGCATATTCAACGGGTATCCCATAAAATTCATTAACAAACGCAGGTGGTAGAGAAAAACGAGTCCATATCGACCTTCACAGGTCACGAATTGTTTGACCACCATCAAAGTATCGTGCCATCGTGGTTTAAGCACAGAGATGGGCATACCTCTGTCACAAGATGTGACCTTTCGCTAGACGAACAGTAGCGACCATGTCACCTCCTTGACCTTATAAATTTTGAGCCAACGCTGTCCGGAGGAGGGTAACCCTGTAGCAGAACTAATAAACTCCTCATTGATTTCCAACTGGATGTCACCCACCTTGGCTCTACAGCCATCAAAAGTCAAGGTGAACTGCTGTGCCACAAATAAATTCAAACCCTCAAACCTCTGCACGAAGGTGAGCCAACCGTTATCCTCTAAATATTTTCGAGCATTGTCGAACAGTAGCAAGGCTTGGCTACTGTTCGGATCAATTTGCACCACCAGTGCCATGGATCCGAGCACACGATGAACGAGCCATGGTTTGGATCATAGCATACACAGGATCAGGGTGCACGAATGGTTACCCGAGCGAGCAGAGGTAAAACAGGGATAAGGGATAGGCATAAATGACATCGTGCGAAGGTGGTGGAGCTGTTTGTTTCCATGCATAATAGTTATTGCCAAGGTACAATCGTCGGCTTATAGTTGTTCTACCCATTATAGTATAGTTCAACAATCATGTCACTTGGCTGACCAATGAAACCAATGGTAGGTGTATAAACCAACGTGCGCAATCAACGTTATGCCATAGTTTTAAAACCAATCATACAAATTGAGACCAATACCAAATGTTTAACCATGTGCCAATGTATTGTAACAACTCATATCAAGAGTTTAACCAATGTGCCAATGGGTCTTCATATAATGAAGATGCCAATAGTTTTGAAAAAACGGACATAGGTATCATATTAAAAAATATATATGAAGGATTTAACCATAACACCTATGTATTTTCATGAAACCAATGGTCAAGTAGATCAAATCAAAGAACATATAAATCCAAATGCTAATGCATCACAATTCAATGAGACAAAGTCACACAATCAATCTAAGAATGTCCAAAGAGTACAGATCAAAAGTTTTGCCAGCTGCATAACAATAAGTAAAATGTAAGCTTAATGGGCATATCAACAATAAGGATAATGACAATTCAAATGCGACTACGAAAGACCAAGTTTTCACGCTTACAGTCGTGAAAACAACAACGAAGGTAAATGTGCAAATGTCGCAAAAAATAAAAGTGTCGTTTATTTGAAAATTGCGATGAAAAAAATGATGTTTGCAAAACATTGGTGTAAGCAGCTTATAAGACAATGGAAAAATATGAATTGGCTGCCAACACTCCTTTGATCCAATACATTAGGTAACAGATGGTTTATTATTTTCCCCTTAAATCTATTCTACATGTCAACAATTAGAATGAGAATAGAAGGATAGATGACTATTATATTGAAAGAAATAAATGACGATCATATGGAAAGCAATAAATAGTGAAGTATTTACAACCTTGATGTTGAAGTTGCAACAACTCCCCCAAGCTCTCATTTCCATCCCTTTGAATGTCACAGATTCATAGGTATAGTGCTCTAATTTCTCCTCCCCTTTCACCCAAGAATGGCCTCCATTATATAGGAATTGATTCATAACAATCATAGGATAATTTTGAGGAGAGGATATGATCAAGTGATGATTTGGCTGAACAAACAATATTGAACTTGCCTTGAATAGAGAGTAGCTCGAACCAATCCCTTAACCAAGTGAAATCTCTCAGAAACAACCTCTCAAAATAAGGCATAATGGTTGCAACCACTTCGTCACCCCCCCCAAAAAAATGAGCAGGGAGAAAAAGTATCTCTCCCCTAAAACCAAGCAAGGAGTGATGAAAAGGGTTCATCCCCCTATGCATGTAGGTAGAGGGGTGATGAAGCTCAAAAAGGGCCAAAGACTCAAGGTATAAGATAATACTTTTACCTCCAAATGATAGGTTTATTCTTCAACATGTCAAGGGATTATGACAAACACTTCCACATGGTGAAGAAATTGCGACACTTAAGTGAAACACTTCGTAGCGTGGCACTTAGGTGTCTAAAAAATCCCCCCTAAAGTGTGAAGTCAGAAGAAAATTCAATGGACGAGACACTTTAGAAAAACATGTATGCAAGGGTGTTGGAATAGGAGAGTTGGGCGAAGCTACAAACAAACATCAACCAATATATATGTATCATCCCCAAGGTAGGAATACCCATGCTCAGAATAAACAAACTCAAAGCATGGTCATCGACCAATAGGTATGGATCCATGAAAGAATTAACTAAGGATATGGCCACCAAAAATACAGTGTGGATCCATACCTTCCATGAAACGATCACATTGTAGCCATGAAAGAATACACAATGGATCTACGATATGAAAAAAATATAGGCATGAACCAATAAAGTGGATCTATGTAACAACATATACATTAGTGAGATCACCAGCATGATGGCCATACTAAAATCTTCTTAAGTACTCAAATAATATCCATCGCAACCTAGGTGAGGCACATAACAAATATGGGTGCCTAAGGGGTTCCCAGGGTCTTCGTCTCAATCCTGAAATGGTACGATTCTATCCACATGAATAGATGTGTTGATGTTGAACATGGTAGAAACCACTTTATTAAAGATCATTGATGTATATCGTTAACAAGTGTGAGAGAAATCACTAGTGGTGACAATGCCTCCCAAGGTACCCTAGTACATTCCAACAAATGTGAATAAATGAGATGAGGTCAAAAATTCATGGAATCATTTGATTAGAGGTCAATGATGCAAACCTACTGTCAAAAGAAAGGAGACCTACCATTGGGGCATGCAAGTTCCAAGGTACTAATTGGTTTCTAAGTCTGTTTCCTAGACACTGTGTTGAAGTCAACATAAACAGACTCATCGAAGGAGGGACATGATGTGTCCCCCATCATCGACACGAAACTGGCACAGAAAAGATATGTAATTTAATAGATCAAATGAGTACAAACTGACATGAGTATGAAGGTTGGTAATACTGCAAAGTGGTTAGTTTGGGATGAAACTTCCCTTGAAAATTGCGAGGAACAACAAATGACTTGGAAACATTGACTTGATGAGAGATAGACAAAACATAGTGCAATGATAACTGGGGAACTCTTTGGGTGAGTCAAAGGAGTATAATGAATCATAGGATTGGTATGACTTAGATACAAGAAAATTATCCAACTGTAAGAAAATACGCAAACATGCGCCATGCTCAAGGGTGACAAAAAATAGCAGCCATAATGATTTCCAAAAAACTATCCCACTTCTCTCAAATTCCCTCCCACCATGAATGGCGAGTACCTATTTTTTTTTTAATGAGCTTGAGGAGGATAACAGATTCTCGATCATGGATGATTTTAGGGGCTAAATTTTGCTCATGGGCTAATTTTCCATGGTTTTTCCAAAGACAAGATTTTCTATTTTAAAAATGATTCACCCAAATTCTATAGGATAAAATTATTTTACCTTAAAAATCGCCAAAATTTTATAAATACTATATAAAATCCTTAGAAATTTGAATATTTTTACAAAAATATCGCCAAACATTTATAGTTGTCAGATGAAGGATCAGTAATATTCGCCAAGGTTTCTACATTTTAAAATAAATTTCCATCCTTAAAATCATCCCTATTCTCAATATAGCTCATCTTCGATGAGTCCCTCATCACATGTTTAATGAACCTGAATAAGGAGGGGTTTGATCCTACATGGGTCCTTCAATGTGTAATTTTGCGAGCCTAGAGAAGGTAAAATCAATGACCTTTTCACATTTAGAGAGTATGAAAAGAACTTAAATAAGACTCTAGGGTTTTTCATTTTCATAAATTTATTCCCCCGAGCCCGAAAAGTATAAAAAAATACAAAGGAAAACTCTTCTATCCAAGGTTGACTAGAGTATTCCTTTTTTGTAATTAGTCCATATAGTCCGAAAAAKGGTTAAACTTACACCGAATAGATTCCCTTTCAAATCCTTTTAACAAGTGTGAAAGGAAACAATCTCTCTCGAAAATCTTTTCATGTTTAGAGAGTCTAAAAAGAGATGAAAGGAGACTCCAAAGAGTTCCTTTTTAGTATAGTTTTTACGAGACCAGAAAAGTGATAAAAGTATACTTAGTAACTTATTCTCATGTATTTATGAGAAAGATAAATAACAAATACTAAGCACGTCTAGAGAGAACGAGCAATGTGAAACTAAGTTCCAATGGGAAGAATGACTCCTAAGCAATGACTGCAACAGGGCGTATCAAGTAGGCATGGAAAGTGAGGACCACTCACAACAACGTGTCTCTATAGAGGTTAACTGCAAAATGGGAACAACATGATGTGAATGTCTAATGCCAAGAATAATTGCAATGGTCATAAGCAAGTGAGACGACAAATAGTAGCAAAGCAATAGAAAACACAACAATTAAGTAGAAAATAATATGTCTACTTCATTTTTTAATGAGCTTGAAATAGAGAATGAAACTGTGCTTGGGGTTGGTTTCATTTTTTAATGATCTTGAACCTGAAAATGAACTATGCTTGGAATGATACCCATTGAAGGGTTTCTTCCCAATGTGATGTCCAAAGGTTGGGACCTTGAGTGATACCCATTGACGGGTTTTCTCCCAACATGATGTCCAAATGTTGGTACTTTCCCCCCAACATTATCGACAGAAGCTAGCATCTTAACTCCAACATGATTTCTAGAGGCTAAAGACAATCCCCCAAGCTTTGTTTCGTCCACCAACTCTTCTTTTGCATATGACTAGACTCCTAGATACTAATATGAATAGGTTCTCTAGAGAGGGAGTAAGAAGGAGGATCAATTGACACATGTGGAGGAAAGGAAGGTTCAAGTACTAGATATAGTGGAAGACTCGACTCAATTGGAGGGGGGTTTGTTTCATTTTTTAACGATCTTGACATGGAAAATGAACTATGCTCATGGTTATTTGTTTCATTTTTTAACAATCTTGACAAAGAAAGTGAACCATGCTCATGATTATTTGCATCCTCTGTTGGACTAAGTGGCATGGTGTCACCGAGTGATTCAAGTTCATATGGGATAGGTATTACCCAAGGATAAAAAAATTAAGGGGATTATTGCACCATAGCCTAAGTCATGTTTATTGTGACAACTTGATGTGGGGGGTTAGGGGACAACAAGGGAAATTTCCAATGAGAAAGGAATCCTTGCAGAGACCTACCCCCACACTCTCGTAATAAATATTGGAATGTCTCAGGAAAGGTATATTATTAGCAGTTTGGTTATGGATATTGAGTGTGCAGTAATTGAGTTAGTCAATGGTCACAATTTTCCCTTGGTGAGGAAATTAAAAGTTATGAAAGATTGAATATTCGACAACAATCATCACATAAAACCAACTATGACCAAGCAATGAGTTATAATCCATGGGTGCATCGAACACTTCTACTTTAATAGAAACGATTTCCCCCCCAGGTTAAACATAATAACATTAGTTGTCATTGGATCCATAACTTCAATACATGACAACATGGTTCTATATTGGCTAGGACAATTCTATAGAACTTTGAGTGTCGACATAGCGCAATGTTCCTGTGCCAAATATTCAACAATGTTGTAGTTTTGGGAAACAAAGGCACTTGGATTAAAAGTCAATTTTCAAATTGTGCTCTTAGGTGGGTGTAACACTGAGTCAAAATTAGGCTTCTCTATTTGAAGAGGGCCCGAAGGTGGAGGTGGAGGGTTTGTTAGAAGAATTTATGTTTCCAGTTTTTCCTGGAAGGGTGTCATATGTATTGGATCTAGTTATTAGACTAACCATCTTGTTACACATAAATAAATGGGTGCTTGTCGAAGCATCATGACCCACATTACCCGCTTGCGGAGGGGTGGGATTTTGGGAAACCAATTGTTGTTTTTAAGGTGGGAAGCGACGTCAACACTATGGGTTGGGAGGTTCCTTTTAAAAATTTGGTGACTTCCTCATGATGGGGAGAGTCTTTTGTGTAATGGTCGTCTTCACAAATCAGGTAGAGAAACTTTTCCTTCCTTTTTGGCTTGGTTTCAATAGTTGTTTGAGGTTTTGTACTCTCTTATTGGGTAGAGGATTTTTTGGATTTACCTTTATTTTTATTCTTTCCTCCAGGTTGTTGAGACGAAGTGGATTGACCCACATTGACCTCAGAGGTTTGTGAAAGAGAGGGAATAGATTTGGTTTTGGTAATAGTCTGTGATGAGGCTAGGGTGGAGGCTGGCTAGCCTTGTTTCCCAGTCGATTGGGTTCCAAACCGTATTTTTATGGAACCTACCATGCCATAGGCATGGACTACCAGGGCTAGTCTTGAAGGATCATTCGATGGGAAGGGAGAATTAGGAATTATATCATAAAGTGTGTCAGACTGCGAATATACCAATTCCAAATATTGACCACGGTTGATCACTTTCTCTTCATTGGCAGTGCCTCCCATGGAAACATCTCTAGAAATGGCTGGTAAGAGTGACTTAGTGAACCAATATTTTAGGAGTTGGTCTAAAATTGCATCTGTAATCAACCATTGTCGCCGCCTCCATTCATAAATGTGATCAGATATATGGGTGGAGGTGGATTTCCTAAGCGAGGTTAGAATCTTGGTACTGGTATCATACTAGATTGGCAGTTGGAAAAGGGTCAAAAATTCCATGGAGAGGGAGTTAAAGTCACCAAAGGAGTATCGTGATAGCTTGACATACCATTTTTTTTCCAAACTCATGAGAGTTCTTTGGAAAAGTATTAAGAGAATGGAATCATCCATCAAGGAGTTGGAAGAGCACCAAAGATGGAAGGTCATTACATTATTGTTGGGATCTTCTCTAAGATTTTCGTCGAACTTCGGGATATCAGAGCATAGTTTGGCAAGAATAAGTGGCCAGAACGAGGCATGTTGTATGGGATCATTATTCAAATGCAACAAATTAGGTAGATCTAATGTAGCCAAAAATGGAAGTTGTCAGTTGGTTTGTGAATACTCGTAGTATTGATGTGGCAAGGGGATACTAGTAGGACCATTTACTGGTTGTGATGGCATGGTAAATCCCGATGGTCCTCCCATACACTATAGTTGATAGGGTTGGGGAGTAATCATGGGGTTCATGGGTTGATTAGGGAAAGTTCCTTGCAGAGAGATGCTTGTTGAATTAGGTTGACCCCATGGTGTGTTTGAAACTCCCATACATGGTAGTCCAGTATAAAGTCCCGAAGTAACAACAGTAGAAGGGCATGTTGGAATGACTTTCCATCAAGCTTGTGGATGGTTTCCAGTAATGGATTACCCCCAAACTAGCTATTTCCCCCATGGTAAATATTTCCCCACAATTGAGGGTCTCCCCCCAACTTTAATTTCCCCCCTAGTGAGAGGTATTAAAGAGCTCCGCATTTGAAAAGTTGCAGATGTAGGTTGATGATTTTGTGTGATTTTCATTGTGCGACCAACTTGACTAGGAGGGGGAAGAACCAAGCTACTTGTTACATGACCAAGGGTAGTATCACTACTGGCCACTTGACTAGAGGAAAGTGGTATAGAATGACCAAGTAAAGCACTTGGTGTAAACATATGTGTAGGTGGTTGTGACGGGGTAACTTGGCGTAACGATGTTCCCCATGAAGTAGAAGAACCAGTTGTAGTGGTATGTGGAAAAGTAACTATTGCAGGGTCAACTAAAGGATATTTAGACATAAGGGATGATACCACTAATCCCTCTGAAAAATAAATTGGTGTTGTATCCATGCCTAAATATTTCTTGTGAAATATACTGGGTGGAAAGTGGTAAGAAGAAAAAGAATCAAAATATCTTATAGACGGTAACTCAATGAGTGGTGAGGGAAAAGTACTAGCTAAAGGGGTATTTGCAGGAGGGACAAATTTTCCTTCCTCGATGGTTTCAACCGCCCCTTTGAGCTGGTCACTTAAAGGAGATACACTCCCAACTTTAGAAGAAATATATTCGTTGATGGTTCCTTTATTGGAAGGTTTGTGTGGAGGCTCATGCTCTTCAGGAGCCAACCCTTTCATTCTATAGGATCTTTAGAGAACTTGGTCGGCCATGACAGTGAAAATATAATAGAAATGACGATTCCTAAGGCCAACTACGAACGTCGAAATAAAAAATCCCTAAGAAATCTAAAGGAAATCAACCAAGAAAACAATAGATGAAGGGATATTTCGAAGACATGATATCAATCCGTCAACGAAGATATGAGCAACAATTACGATAATCCCCACATGATAATCCCCCAATGTGTAAGTAAGAGCCCGCAAGAAAATACCCTCCCAGTTCGCTAAAGCAGAGATTAAACATCTGTCATAGGTACCACAAGGAACCTTCCTTGTAGAAAGAGCTTCCCTTGCAATCACATGTGTGAAATCCTAGGAGAGGTTACTATGTTTACCAATTCACAATGAATGGTCGGGGGGTATAGTCTACAGTCAAGACTAGAAAATGGCCATGGGAATGCCAAACACAAATCTGCGACCCATAAACTAAGAAGAAGTAGTGTCACCCTGAGGACTTGTCACTCTTCAAAGCCCCAAATTTGCAATAGTCCCACTAGGTGAATGGAAGAGGGGAAATCTCAACTAATCGCTTTGCTTGGCCTCGTGTTTGATTCTTGTGTGAGAGGATATTTCCCAATCAATGTTAATTTATACTAATGGATTTCTCTCTCTCTAGTATTCTATGGTCTCGTTTAGCATCCTTGGATAGTTTACTCACTTCTCCCTAATCCAAAGGCCCTATACTTATACTTATGTTGGTGTGCTATAAAATGAAATATGTCTAATTGATTTTATTAAGTACCTTGGTTAATTTTTAATGGTTGTTCCTTACTCAATAGGGTGCACTAAGATGAAACTTATGGTGTTATGACTCAACTCCAAAACCATGCAAMAAGAATGAAATGCAAATATTTTGTTTTGATAAATTCTATCTGAGTAAAGGAGTGGAGCTCTTTTTCTTCTTAATGCAAATAAATGTCCAAAACCATGCAAATTCCTATTTTTCCTTTAAAAAATGGAGAGAATTAAAATTCCAATCTATCAAATAAATATCCCTGAAATCCAAAAGAATACATGACAAGCTCTTTAAAATGTGTACCAAAAAATTCCACATATGAAAATAGAATGCAAAAACGTTTTGTTTCCTTCTTTTCAAATTACATGAAAACTCAAAATATAACCTTCTTTCGCTTTCAATCAAAATGAAAGAGCTCAATCACACTTGAAAAAGATCCCAAATATAAATAATATGAAGGAAACAAGAACTCAACTAAGATAACAAGATGTAAAATAATCCGATCACAAGGATGCCTTCAACACTTGTTACTTGCAAACAAAAAGCTCAATTTTTCAATGCTCGCAAAAAAACAATAAAATGAAAATCAAGAGAAATTCCCGTTTGAAACCTTTTAAATCAGATCAAAGAAAGATCGAACTTCAATGAAAGAATTGTGATAAGGCCAATGAATGCCTAAATCTTGTGAAAGATTGATGTTTATCCAAAACAAAGAGAAACAAGAACTCATTCAAAGGAGGCCTAAAACAACATATTCCAATTCCCAAATCAATAAAATAGATACCAAAGGAAAACAAAGAAGTTTGAAAAGTTTCGTAATCAAAATGATAAAGGTATGAATGCCTAAAGGTAATAGGAATTAGACCGACAGTGACATAAACTCAACAATAGAATCAAGTTAACCTAAAGTGGTCTTGTAGTTTCCGAAATTGATAAGAGAAGGAAAATTTAAAAATGAATAAAAAAGAATAGCAGTCACTCAATTTAAAAAGAAATCAAATTCTTAATGAAGCAACAAAGACTCTGATGTACAAGTGATTCAAAAATATCTTTTATACGACATTGGTTGAGTTATTTAGCACGTGTTAGTTAACCATTTAGGAAGATGGAAGAAAGAGGAAGACTTATGAATGAAGCATGACAGACATATATAAATATACATATATGAAATAAATAAATAAGAACAAAAAACTATAAACACCAATGTGATAATGGAGTTCGACAATCTTGCCTATGTCTCTGAGCCTTTGTCTTAGTGGGTGAGGATTTATTATTTATGTTCAAAGATGTAAACTTACATCACAGTAGTTCCAAAAGGGTTACAAAATGATATGGTATTGTTCTACTATATCTCTAGAACCCAACAAAAGAAACGACACTGAAATCGGATGACTGGAGCTCCCAGAAATGGCCCGCAAAGGTGCTCTCCTCAATAACTTTCCTACATAAAAATGGCTTTGGATTGGAAAATATTCAGCATAAATATTCTCTAAATGTCCTTCCTTGGCTTCAAGAACCCTTGGTTTATATATATCTGAAGTTGGTAACCATATCCCAACTTCCCCCCAAGATCTGGACTAAAAAAGGGCCCAATATCCCCCAAAAATGACCAAAATCTCTCAATTCTGTTGAATAAAACAATAAAATCTCTTAATATAAAGTATAAACCCACTTTATGAAAATAAATTGGGGCACAAAACCTTTTTTGTGATCTCTTGTTCATATGAAGGGTGGCCATGTCACCTCAGACTACTCTTCTTGCGCTCTAGCCCCTTAGCTCTCGGCCTTGGTCCTGTGCTAATGAGGCATGTGCCCACACCTAGACTTCCACACACTCCAATCTGGTGTAGCCCCAATGGTATAGCCTTTATTTACACCCCTAGTTGGAAGGCTAAACCTTATCTCCAACACTTAACGATATACCCCAGGTCTTATGTACATTTGCATTCAAAGTAGTAACCAGGAGCTGGGCTGTGGAAATAACCATGCCAAGTGTATAGTCCGAGCATTGAGTGGTGGGTGCTTCATCGTGGGTGTAGGGGTGTAACATGACCACAAGTTTGGGCTATACCATAGACCTTTCCTCCTCTGACCATAACTCTCCACCACTTTAAATATTTAAAACAACCCTTGTATAACAAGAACCACCATAAGCGGGTTGGTAGCCCGACCTACCCAAGACGTTATCCTGTACAAGAGGTCACAGGTTTGATACCCATTGAATCCATAACATTTTTCCATAAATGATGACCAATGTAGGGATGCCATGTGTCAATCTATGACTGGGCCACATGGCACCACAGTATTTTCGCGAACCAACTAACGTGTCAAACCAACATTCGTCTACTTGTCAGCTGGCCAATCGTCAACCTGCCATTGTACCTACCACATCATGTCATGTGTTGTATGGTTGTACGGCCCTTCCTCATCATCTGTACAGACATGCCATGTGTCACCCTTGCACTAGTGACACATGTCACTCCCTGATTGGTCCACCTATTTGACACGTCATTAGTCTGTACGCCCAGTCACCCTTCCACGTGTCAGTTTGTAAGCCTAGTCAACACACTGTACCTGTCCACATTAGCATCCACGCACCCTACCACATCATTTATATGGATGTATGGACTATACATTCAAATGCCACATGGGACTGTATGGACTTTACAGTCAACCACCATGTGGGACTGTATGGACTGTATAGTCATCATATTTTTCCCTATTTGGAAAAACGAACAAATCACTATATCTGGAGCATACAATGTTTGTTTGACCATGTTCAAGTTGCATTGGGTTTGTATTGATGAGGCCCACACACACGTCCATTTTGAAGCCATTATGAGAAATTTGATTTTTTAGGCCTTTCTGAGCCCCATCAAGCTCCTGGATCCAATTCCAAATCAACAAGTCCGAGACAAAATACTCATAGAAAAGAGGAAAAGTAGGGTCAAAATCCACTCAGAAAAAGGATCAACACCTGTATAACACTGCAAACAAGGTGGTTATTAGTGTTTCATCACTCCCCAATACATTGAGAGAGAGGGATAATCAAGGTTTCGTCACTCTGTACTCCCGTGTAGGGGGGGCTGAAGTCTGGAAAGTGGTGAATTTTTTTTTTTTTCCTAGATATGAGAAAGGGATAGGTGTTTGAATCAATAATATTCCCAATGATGATGCAATAACGGGATAATTCAAAGAATACACATCCAAATAAAAAATATCAAGCAATAATCCAAAATTCAAAAGGCTAGAAAACACCAAGTAAAGGTCAAAGAGAAATTTTCACCAGTGGAGTCGCCAATTTCTGTTGCGGAAACATTTCCCCGATGACCAGTTGAAACACCCCTTGTATCAATAATACTTTGATCCAAGACAAAAGGTAACAAATGTTTTACTATTTTCCCCTTAAATCTATTCTACATGTCAATAATTAGAATGGGAAGAGAAAGATAAATGACTTACCTCTTTTTCGTCGGTTGTCCTCGCTGCTCTAGCCCTTGATATTGATGTCCAATCCATTGGAATAAGAGAATTCCTACAAGGACCAAAGAAATACCTCCTTCTTCCAATATATTGTTAAGAAGAATAGATCTATCTAAATCAAATTAGACAAAATAGACATCCATATAGTGAACATCATAAGCATGAGGGGAATAACCCAAGTTATATATTATATGGAAAGAAATAAATAGTGAAGTATTTAAAACTTGATGTCAGTGTTTCAAAAACTCCCCCAAACTCTCATTTTCATTCCTTTGAATGTCACAAATTCATAAGTATGGTGCTCTAAGTTCTCCTCCCCTTTCACCCAAGAATGGCCTCCATTATATAGGAATGGAGGCATAACAACCATAGGATAATTTTGAGGAGAGAATGTGATCAAGTGGGGATTTGGATGAACAAAAAAGATTGACCTTGCCTTGAATAGAGGTTATTTTGAACCAATCCCTTAACCAACTGAAATATCCTAGAAAAAACCTCTCAAAATAAGACATAATGGTTGCAACCACTTCCTTTCCCCCCTAGAACTAAGTAGGGAGCGATATTACTAAAACAAAACAAGGAGAGATGAAGATGGTTCATCCCGCTCTACATGTGCGTAGGAGGGAGATGAAGCTCAAAAAGGTCCAAAGACTCAAGGTAAAATATAGTACTTTGACCTCCAAATGATAGGTTTATTCTTAAACATGTCTAGGGATTATGACAAACACTTCCACATGGTGCCGAAATTGCGACACTTAAGTGTGAAACTTGTTAAAGTGTGACACTTAAGTGCGAAACTTGGTAGTGTGACACTTAGGTGTGTAAAACCTATGACACTTACAATCTCAAAAATTAGAGCTCCTCAAAATGTTGTTTAGGCACTCAAAATTGCCCTGCATGCTAATGACCTTCAAAAATATGGAAAATTTTAAAACTTTCATATAAAATTGATTGTTTTAATATTATAAAAACCATTTAAATATAAGTCGTTGATCTAAGATCGAGTGTAATATGATCCATTGATATGATTCTATTGGCCATCGGTGATCGACATTCTCCTTTGGGTATGCACAACACGTTTCCCAACCTGCAAACCCGACCGTCAACCATCGACCTATTCCCTTGACAATTGATTTGCAACACAATGCTAAAACAATTGACCCTACCATCAGCCATCAACCATCAACCGTCATTGATTTCCATTGGAGAATGAAACTCCTCACCAATTTGGTTAACATCCTAACATCAACCCATCAGTCATTGATCATTTCTCTTTGAAGATTTTCCAGGTCCTATCAAGATGCTAACTAGGTCTGTATTTGACCTCAAGTTGGCTCTAATTTTCAACTATTAATGAAGGTATTGTTGTTGTTTTAGGACAACCAACAGTTCAAGAACTTCTTGTTGATTTGTTACAATTACATTCACAATTTTAGGTGCTCTAGAATGTAGTTTTAGTCACCAATGGTTAGCACATGCATACTAAAATAAATGTAACACACCTAGAGATATTTAAAACTAAAAATAAATCAGATCTAAACTCTAACACACATGAAAATGTACATAGGTATTTTTGGTCAACATGACCCTAGATAAAACCCCTCCGGGGAAAACTAGTTTGGAATATGTGTCTATATATGAGGAGAATATATATTGGAATACAAAAATTACAAAATATATATGAACACGATAGAACAACATCTTGATCCAAGTTGAAACACAAGTCCAAACAAAGAAGGTGCACCCTAGGATGGTGCACCCCTCATAAAAGTTGCCAACACCACCGAATATGAGCCAGATGCTAACTGTGAGCTCTGAATGGAAAAACCATTAAAACTACTTTGATGTTGAAGTGTAGCCTCCCTTTGAAACTGATCCCACTGCAATCTGACAAGTATAAGATCTCCCCATTGCTGATGCACCCTCCTCAACAAGTGCGGCCTCCACAAATGTGGAAGCTCCTCAACAAATAAACAATGCCCAAAGCCTAATGGCTCTCTCCATGAAAGGATATGCCCAAGCTAGCCTCACCTCATGCAACAAACCTCATCTCCAAGATCTCTCTCAAACTCTCCAAGTGAGAAAATGAGTGAATGAGTTCCTCCTTTCCCTCTACGCCCCTCTTTAACCTTCATAAGGAAACCTAATATATCAATGGCAGAGATCATCCCATCTCCCATCTAATCAAAGGTTGAGATCTCTCCAAAATAATCTCACTCAAAGTCCCACTTTGGGTTAAGTTCCCTAAGTTTACTTTATGTCTCTAATTCACCCACAAAGTGGATTAATAGTCATTTTAGGCATAAATGAAAAAATTTCACTTTTGACTTAAATCTTCTAAGTCAAAGTGAAATTAGACATAAAGTACAAGGCACAAAGTACATAGTACTTCCCACATGTGTTTAGGAGATCACAAACACATGGGGAACACCTCCCAAGGTACATAATATCAACACTCCCTCTTATCGAGGAAGGTGTTTCTCACAAAGCCCATCTTGTCTCTAAAGTAGACATGTTTTCCCCTTGGCAGGGCCTTGGTGAGTATATCTGCAACCTTCTTGTCAGTCAATATATACTGCAACTGAACTACGCCTCTCTGATCCTAATCACAAATGAAGTGATACCTGATCTCAATGTGCTTCGACCAGTCATGGAAAACTGGATTCTCAAGGATTTTAATGAAACTTTGGTTATCACAGTGTATGATGGTCAGTGGAATATACTAACCAAATAATACTACCAACATCTTATGAAGCCAAATGGCCTCACAAATGGCCTAACTGGACGCCATGTACTCTTCCTTATCTGAAATCAAAGAAATTGACTTATGTTTCTAGCTGAACCATGAAACAAGCCATGACCCTAAACCAAAGTAGCACCCTGAGGTTCTTTTTTTGTCAGTAGCACATCTTGCCCAGTTTGAGTTTGTGTAGCCAACCAAACTGACCCCATCACCTCTATTATAGTATAGGACATAATAAATTGTCCCAAAAATGTACCTCAAACATATTTTCCCCTAATCATGTGAACACTCCTTGACTCTTCCATATGCTGGTTGAGAGTGTTCATGACAAAAAAGATATCTGGTCTGGTGTTAACCAGATACATGAGTGAACCGATTAACTTCCTGTAAACTGTAGAATCTAACAACTAGAAATCTTAAGCACTAATATTCTTCCAGTTGGTAATAATGGGTGTAGACATAGGTCTGCTGTCCTCCATCTGAAATCTTCTTAGAATATCTATTGCATACTTCCCCTTCCCTAGAAATATGTGACCCTCCTCCTACCATACCTCCATACCCAGAAAGTAGTGCATCAATCCAATATCACTCATCTCAAACTTTGATGCAAGTCCCATATTGCACTCAGCTATGAGATCCTCGTCTCCAGTGATGAACAAGTCATCCACATATAAAATGAGAATGAGTGTGTCCTCACCTCTAATGATGTAATAGAGGTTAGGATCAACATTTCTCTTCTCAAAGACCATCTGAAGCAAGTATGTGTCAATGCGTGAATACCAAGCTCTGGGATCTTGCTTCAGACCGTAAAGTTCCTTTATCAAAAGACACACATGACTCTCCCTCTCACTCACCTCAAACTCCTGTGGCTACTCAATGTACACCTCCTCATCTATAAATACATTTAGAAATGCAGTCTTCACATCCATCTAGTGAATTATCCAACCCATCTTTGCAGCTATGGAAATGATACTCCTAATAGAGGTGTTTCTCACAACTGGTATGAATGTCTCATCATAATCGACTCCCTCAATATGAGAGAAGCCTCGTGCCAAAAAATGGGCCTTGTGTCTCTCTATGCTGCCATCTACAACATGCTTGGTTTTGTACAACTACTTGGAAGTCACAAATGACTTCCCCACTGGCCTTAGAACCACCTACCAAACATCATCATGTACAATGGAGGCATTCTCCTCTACTATGGCCTCTCTCCAGACCTGATGGTCCACTGTCCGTGCGAATGTCTGTGGCTTAGTATCTCGGATACTCATCACTAGCGCCAAATATGCTCCAAATCTGACTGGAAATCTGCTATCTCCGATATAGTTCTTGGGATCCCCTACATTCTCTTTAGCCTCCTCCAGGGTCTCCTAAAACCATCTAGGTCTCCTCTTCCCTGAAGTGGTCAATGTAGAATTAAGGTCTCTCTTCCCAAGAGTGACTGCCTTAGGAATCGTCTCAATACTCTGAGAACCTGAAGCCTCTACCCCCTCTGACTGAACATGCTCTGACTGTGACCCTGAAGCTATGCATGGTGACCCTATCACCCCTGATACCGGTGTACCAGAAACTTGAGGTTGTGCTCCCTCTGATACATCAATCGATGCCTTTGCATCATCCTCACACTGAATCTTGACTCAATATATCTCTGAAAATCCCTATCCTCCTCAAATATGACAACTATTCTGACCACCACTCTCCTAAGTAGCTAAATGTAAATATTATAGGCTTTGGACACCTATGAGTATCCAACTAGAATCCCATGTTGGGCTATGGGGTCTATCTTTTCCCTCCTCTACGAGGGGACATGAGAAAATTTCAAGCACCCAAAAATCATGATGTGCTCGACATCGAGCTTCCTACCAGTGAATCCTCCTCAGGAGTCATCTTCCCCAATATCCTGTGGGGGCTCTTGTTCTACAGGTAAACTGCAGTAGCACTCGCCTCTTCCCATAAGTACAAAGGCAAAATTTGATGATGAAGCATGGATATAGATGCACTAGTGATAGCCCAATTATTCCTCTCAAAAACCTCATTCTGTTGGGGGTTGTATGGTACGATCATCTGTCTTTTAATGTCATGCTGAGCACATAAGTTTATGAAATTTCTGGAGTAATACTCACCCCCATTATCTGACCACAAGACTTTGATCCTCTTTCTAGATTGGTTCTCCACAAGAGCTCTGAACTCTTGGAACCATTTGAAGACCTCACTCTTGGCCTTCAAAAGTTAGATCCAAGTCTTCCTTGAGTAGTCATCAATGAATGTGAGATAGTACTCAAAACCACTCAAGGACTTTCGAGTCATGGGCCCACACACTTCAGTGTGTACTAAATCTAGTATCCCAATTGACCTGGTGTCATTGTTGGGGAACAAGGCCTTGGTAAAATTACCAAGTGCACACCCTCTGCAAAATCATGATGCTCTATACTGATCTATGGCACTCCAGTCACAACCTCTCTCAGTCCTATAAGAGCTCCATGATGTAGGTGGGCCATCATACAATTCCATAACTCACATGTATGTCTATTGTTGTCGTTTCTCACTGCCAATGCATGAAGAGGCTGAAAAAGAAATCTAAAGAGTTTCCCATCCCTCTCTCCCATCACTTGTCCTAAGGAAAGCGAAGACCCTTGAGGGTGAATGAGTACCTCAGTTCCCCTGAAGGTTACCTCAAGGCCTCTATCTTGGAGGGTAGAAACTGAAATCAAATTCTTCTCTAGCCCAGGGACATATAGAATGTCCCTGAATGATATAGGTGGCATGCTATCTCTCCGAAAGGTAACAGTGCCAATCCCAACAATTATGACCAATGTGTCATATCCATCCTAACCTCGGTGTATCTGAGATCAATCAAATTCTCTCTGACTCTAGTCATATGGCTCGAAGCCCCACTGTAAATATACCAGATACTTGGTGCCATCTCAACTGAAGTGAAACATATGAGGAAAGCACACATTCTCTCGAATAGAGTCTGAAAATATGCCTCCTTTGTTGTAGTTGTGGTACCATTCCTCTTCTTCTTCCTGTTGGGACACTGTCCAACATAGTTCCCCAAATTGTTATAAACAAAGCACTTCACTTTCCTCATATCTCTCTTTTGACCACTATTGATCTCTCCTCCACACCCTTGTGGTGGGGCCCCAAACTTGGGACCCTGCCGACCCCCACAACCGACGTTCTTCTTTCCCTTTGTCCAAAGAGAAAGATCCTCATCACCCTAACCTGACTATTGTTGCTACTATTGTTACACATTGAAATTACTCACTTTGATAGTGTTGCAAGTGTCGTCATTACAAAGGTCACAAGTGTCACATTTTGCTCACAAGGTCTCAAGTGTCGCATGTTGCTCACAAGTGTCGCATGTGTTAGGAAAACATACTACCATGATGCCTATGTTGTGCCTATAATGAAATGAGAAGGACACTTGAAACACCTCAAACATTTGATTTGGAAGAGGATAAATGAGTTAGCAGGCTTGCAAACATTTTTCCATCTGAAAGCACCTCAAAAACTGATTTTTTGGAGGGGAGCGCTCCCCCTTACACTATCTCGGAGCGCCGATGTTCCCCCTTACACTGTCAGGGAGCATTATAACGCTCCCCTGGCCCTTTTGAGGGAGAGTTATAGATTTTGAAAGTGCTTTCTTCCCTCTAAAGCCTACTAGGGAGTGCTACAACGCTCTGATGGCCCTTTTGAGGGAGTGCTACCTATTCTGGGTAGTTGTTAAGTTGTTGAGATGAATGGGGGAAGCATCTTTTCATTATTGGAAAGGCAGTTGAGCTCAAATCCATAGTCCAGGCATGATCTTAGGGCAGATCCTCAACTGAAGGAGGCAAATCCTCAACTTCCCCAAGGATATCTCAAGTGGTTGAAGCCTCTCCAAGGCTATATAAGAAAGCTTTCTATGGTGAAAGGGAATTGGAAAAAGGAGAATCACACCAAACTTATGATCTCATAAGTGGTGCTGAAGGGAAAAGAACTTCTGGTATGAAACTTATGATCTTTGATAAAATACACAGTCAGCCAAAGGAGAGTGATCAATGAATCTGTTGTTGTCGAGGTTGTGGATCTTTCAGGAAAGGGTTAGATGAAGGGGACTCGATGAAGCTGTTGCATTCACATCTACGATTGTAAGTATTGTTGTCGTTATTCTCATCAATATGACACACTTGGCCTGTTTCTTTCTAGTTTGTGTCTAATGTTACATGAACTTATCATTAACTGATAGATCTGTTTTCAAACTAATATCAATAGAGTAGGAAGTGGTCGTATCTCATTTTGTCCATAGGATCCAGCGAGAAGCAAAGGACCGAAGCGCAACTAGGAGCGTGCAGCGACAAACATCAATAAAAAGGTACCTCTGTCATCCTTCCTTCTCATTTGTTAGTTTAGATAGATAAAAAATGAAACAGAGGTCACGAGCATAGTTTCTCTTCTCTGTGGAAAGCTCGTTAAAAAATGAAACAGAGGCCTTGAGCATAGTTTCTCTTCTCTGTGGCAAGCTCATTAAAAAATGAAACAGAGGCCACTAGCTTTCATGCTGGGGGAATCACGAGCATAGTTTCTCTCCTCTGTGGCAAGCTCGTTAAAAAATGAAATAGAGGCCTTGAGCATAGTTTTCCTCTCTGTAGCAAGCTCGTTAAAAAATGAAACAACAATCTGGGGATCGAACCTGGAACCTTGAGCATAGTTCTTTTCCTGTGTCAAGCTCATTAAAAAATGAAACAATCACCTCTCCCTTCAAGTTGAGTCTTTCGCCAGATCTCGTAGATGTCGAGTCGAGTCTTTCATTAGGTCTTATTTTTGAACCTTCATTTCATCCACCTGTATCCTTTTTCTCCATCTAGCACAGAAATTGGTGACGACCTCAAAGTCGGTGAATGAATTGAAGCTTGTGGGGGCATGTCTCCAGCCTTTGATGATCATTATGGAGCTAAGCCACCAGCTTTCAAGCTGGGGGCATACCGAGCTTAGTCCTTGTTCTTTCTCGTGCTCGTAAATACATGAGAATGCAACTAGGTAAACTTTTATCTCTTTTTCGGACCTGTATGGACACCACACGAAAAAGGAACCCCAATGGAGTCTACTTTAAACCCTTTTCAGACTCTCTAAATATGAAAATATTGTCGAGCAACCTTTCTTCCTTTCACGCTCGTTAAAAGGTCAAAAAAGGCATCTTTCGAGTGATAGTTTAACCCTTTTTCGGTCTCGTTGGACTACGGTACAAAAAAGGAACTGAGAGAGTTCTCTTTTAAGTGTTTTTCCAAACTCTATAATCCCGAAAAACCTTCAAGTTTTCTGTCTTTGGGCTTGTTAAAGCACACATCGACAGGCCCATATGGGACCGAACCCTTACTTCTTCCGGTTCGTTAAACAAAGGAAGAGGAACTTACCGAAGGTGAGTTATATCGAGCATGTGTTATCCTCCTCGAGCTCATTAAATCAAAAAGAGGTACTCATCTATCTGAATGGGGGAAAAAATTGAAAGGAGCAAGCCAAGCAGTCTCTTGAGAACATCATCCATCACTTCTTAGAGTCGCCCTTGAACACGGAACTGTGTCATTTTCACATATATTAATCCACTGAACCTCTGCACTGAGCCAATCCTTTGAGTTCCTTTCACTCCTTTCGGTCACCCGACGCAAGTCACAGTATCCATTGCACAGTTTTGGTCCATGTCATGTTTTGCTGTTGTGCCTCAGTGTTCAAGGGAAGTATCCGCCTCGAGAGTCAGCCATCCCAAATATCTTGCCTCAAAACCTGTGTCAGTCCATGTCCATTTGATCTGCCAATTACATATCCATGTCCGTTTCGTGTCATTGATGGGGGATACATCAAGGCCCTCCTTCAACGAGTCTATTCCTATCAACTTCAACACATTATCCAGGAATTAGGATTAGAAACTAGTTAGTACTTTGGGACCTGCATGCCTCAATGGCGTGCCTCCTCACATTCAACAATAGGTTTACATCATTGACCTCTGATCGAATGATTCCACGAGTGTTCGACTTCAGCTCATCTATTCACATTCACTGGAATGTACTAGGGTACCTTGGGAATCATTGACATTAATGGTGATATCCCTCTCACTTGTTAATGGTTTACATCATTGACCGGTAATCAAGTGGTTTCTGCCATGTTCGACATCAGAACATCTATTCACATGGTTAGAATCGTACCACATTGGGATCGGTAAGAAGACCCTGGGTTGAATGATCACTTTGATATATACTTTTCGTAGGCTACGAAGGAGTTTCTCTTGGACAAATGACACATATACTATCACATAGATCCACTTTGTATTGGTCGTGGCTATGTCTTGTCATCTCGTAGATACACTATGTATTCTTCGTGGCTACGATCAGTCCGAGTCATCAGAGTATAGATCCACATTGTATCTTCAGTGGCTATACCTTTATGTCAATACAATTATGGATCTGCAGTGTATTTGATGGCGGACATATCTTGCAAGTCTTGATCACCCAAGCATAGGTATGCCTGCCTTGTGTTTTGAAACATGTCATAATATTTGTTGGATGTTTGTGTGCATCTTTTGTCAGGTTCTCCGAGTCTATACCCTTGCTTGAACATCTACAAAGTATTTCAGTTATCAGTTCGCATCTTCTAACTTCATACTTTGGGGGGCAATCTGTTACACATAAAAATTACTCACTTTCATAGTGTCGCAAGTGTCGTCATTACAAAGCTCGCAAGTGTCGCATTTTTCTCACAAGGTCGCAAGTGTCGCATGTTTCTCACAAGTGTCGCATGTGTTAGGAAAGCATACTGCCATGATGCCTATGTTGTGCCTATAACGACATGAGAAGGACACTTGAAACACCTCAAACATTTGATTTGGAAGAGGAGAAATGAGTCAACAGGCTTGCAAACCCTTTTCCATCTGAAAGCACCTCACAAACTGAGTTTTTGGAGGGGAACGCTCCCCCTTACACTATCTCGGAGCATCGACGCTCCCCCTTACACTATCAGGGAGAATTATAACGCTCCCTTGGCCCTTTTGAGGGAGCGTTATAGATTTTGAAAGTGCTGGCGCCCCCCTAAAGCCTACTAGAGAGCAATACAACGCTCTGATGGCCCTTTTGAGGAAGTGCTACCTATTCTAGGCAGTTGTTAAGTTGTTGAGATGAATGGGGGAAGCATGTTTTCATTCTTGGAAAGGCAGTTGAGCTCGAATCTGTAGTCCAGTCATGATATTAGGGTAGATCCTCAACTGAAGGAGGAAAATCCTCAACTTCCCCAAGGATATCTCAAGTGGTTGAAGCCTCTCCAAGGCTATATAAGCACGCTTTCTAATGGTGAAAGGGAAATGGAAAAAGGAGAATCACACCAAACTTATGATCTCATAAGTGGTGCCGAAGAGAAAATAACTGCTGGTATGAAACTAATGATCTTGGAGAAAATACACAATTAGCCAAAGGAGAGTGATCAGTGAAGCTGCTATTGTCTAGGTTGTGGATCTTTCAGGCAAGGGTTAGACGAAGGGGACTCGATGAAGCTGTCGCATTCACATCTATGATTGTAAGTACCGTTGTCATTATTCTCATCAATATGACACGCTTGGCCTGTTTCTTTCTAGTTTGTGTCTAATGTTACATGAACTTATCATTAACTGATAGATCTATTTTCAAACTAATATCAATAGAGTAGGAAGTGGTCGTATCTCATTTTGCCCACAGGATCCAGCAAGAAGCAAAGGACCGAAGCGCAACTAGGAGTGTGCAGGGACAAACGTCGATAAAGAGGTACCTCTGTCATCCTTCCTTATCATGTGTTAGTTTAGATAGATTTGAAAGGAATTCAGTGTCCACGTTAAGCATTTTCTATCTAGAGTTAGGGTCAAGCTCTTAGAGGTGATCTACCTATCCGCAGGGAGATTTTCCTATAATAGCTATTGCCACTATTCATAGGCCTCTGATACAAGTCTAGTCTCCTTCTGGATGAATTCATCCCACATCCTCTCCCATGTAAACATGACCTCCCTGGAAACAATTCCACGAATGAATGGACCCCAAGGTTTGGTGAAGCTATTCATAGCTGTCCTCACCAAAGATTTAGGGTCCACCACTTCTCTAATGACTCCAAGCTTGTCTTTGATCTGGGTGTAGCGACCAAGGAATGAAGTAACTGACTCATCCTTGAGCATGCCAATACCCCTGATTCGGACATGTAGAACCATATTTCGGTTCTCATTAGAGCTCACATACAACTTGCATAGAGATTCCCACATCTCATACGCATAATCTTTCCCAGTCAAATGGGGAATGATATGATATTGTATTGCATCACAGATGATCCTCTTTTCCTTGTTGTTCCTCTTCCTGAACTCTGCCACCAAGATGGGAGTAGTTACATGAATGAAAGGAACACAAGACTCAACTATGTACCATAGTTCGAGGTCCTCTAAGACAAAGACTATCCTCTCCTTCTGAGGTGACCAATTGCTAGCCCCAACTATCCTATCCTCAACACACATCTGAGATGATGAGATATCTACCAAACTAAACTCCAAATGATGCTCAAACTGCAAAGAAACATTGCCTCATTCCTATCAACACAGGTGTGAAAAGAGGCAAGCGAACTCTGACCTCACTCCTAGCAATATAGGTGTGAAAAGAGGCCAAGTCAAATCAGCCTCACTCCTACCCTGTAGGTGTGAAAAGAGACTGACAAACATTGTCCACATCTTCTCAAATATTCTCTACAAAAATATTCCCACAAGCAACCACTGAAAACTGTCAATGGTTGTCCACAAAAATCTTCCAAGAATATGTATATAACAACCAGATCATATGTTTTCCAAACTACTAAAAAATCAGCCACCTCAGCTATGATACCATGAAGATTTTCAAGGTCCTATCAAGTTGCCAACTAGGTCTTTTTTTCACCTCAACTTGGCTCTATGTTTCAATTGTCAATGAAGGTATTGTTGTTTTTTTAGGACAACCAACAGTTCAGGAACTTCTTGTTGATTTTTTACGGTTACATTCACAATTTTAGGTGCTCTAACATGTAGTTTTAGTTACCAAGGGTTAGCGCATGCATACTAAAATAAATATAACACACCTAGAGATATTTACAGCTGAAAATAAAGCATATCTAAACTCTAACACACATGAAAATGTACACAAGTATTTTTTTTCAACATGACCTTGGATAAACCCCCCCTAGGGAAAACCAGTTTGGAATATATGTCTATATATGAGGAGAATAGATGGTGGAATACAACAAGTACAAACTATATATGAACCTAATACAATAGAAGCTTGACCCAAGCTTAAACACAAGTCCAAAAAAAGCAGGTGCACCCTAGGATGTTGAGCTCCTCACAGATGTTGCCAATACCATTGAATCTGAGCTAGATGCTAACTATGAGCTCTGAATGGAAAACCCCTCCACACTACTCTGATAGTGAAGTGTAGCCTCCCTCTGAAACTGATCACACTACATTCTAACAAGTATAATACCTCCCCACTGCTGATGTGCCCTCCTCAACAAGTGCACCCTCCTCAACTGTGGAAGATCCTCAACAAATAAACAAGGCCTAAAGCCCGATGGATCTCTCCATGAAAGGATGCACGCAAGCTAGCCCCACCTCATGCAATAAACCTCATCTCCAATATCTCTCTCAAACTCTCCAAGTGAGAAAATGAGTGAATGAGGTCCTCCTTTCCCTTTGCACCCGTCTTGAACCTCCATAAGGAAACCTAAGATATCAATGGTTGAGATTGTCCCATATAACATATAATCAAAGGTTGAGATCTCTCCAAAAGAATCTCACTCAAAAAACCACTTTGGTTTAAGTTTCCTAAGTTCACTTTATGTCTCTAATTCACCCACAAAGTGAATTAATAATCATTTTAGGCATAAATGAAAAAAATTCACTTTTAACTTAAATCTCCTAAGTCAAAGTGAAATTAGACATAAAGTACAAGGCACAAAGTACATAGTACTTCCCACATGTGTTTAGGATTTCACAAACACACGGGGAACACATCCCAAGTTACATAATCTCAACACTCTTGACAACCACTTGTAACACCTTGTTAAACCGACTGACCCTACTATTGGCCATCGACCACTTATGTGTTCATGTGGCATGAAATGTGAATGATAATATGGAATGACACATCATCATGAGGTATTAACTTGGATAACGTGGCATGACATATCATCACCCTCTTTTCTTCATCAACCATCGTTAAATTCTCTTGGACAATCAAAACACTTTGCCAATTCGACCAATGCCCGACCATTGACCCATCAACGATCAATGATTTATGTTGGCGACTAAAAACACTTAGTTGAATCTAGTCGTTGCTTGATCATTGGTCTATCAGTGATCGACGATTTCTATTGTTGACTCAAAACACTGAAATTTCACTGCACATGGCGACAAGAACTCAACATCGTCAAATAGTAATGAAGTCATTCATGGCACTGAATTAATTTCACAGCATTCCAAAAAGGTCAAAAACTATACAAAGTAACCAAAGATTGAAGAGTGCTTTACAGAAGCTGGGTGCGCATGAACATGCATGGAACAGGAACGTACCATGCGCGCATACACACACGATGCGCGGATGTTGGCACAAAAACCCGCGCACCTGCTAAATGACGCATTTATTGAAATTGGTAGGCCTCCCAACCACTTATGGATCAGCTACCAAGCCGATTTGACCCTCAAATCTGATCTGAATACGCATGGTAGGCTGATCAAAGACCTAATAAAGCCCTAAAGAGCCTCTTTTCACACTACAAAGGAGTTACATAATCACCCAATGCAATTCTATAAAAACCCATGAAGAAACCTCATTTTCTCAAGGAATTTCATGTAATGTTATGATGGATAGATTGTTTTAAGGGCTCAATCCTTGACAAGACCACTTTGGCACCATTTCATTGAGCAATCCACCTCTCCATTGACTGGATTTGCAAAGGAGTTCTTTCACCACCATTTTTATTTTTTCTTATTGTAAGGAGAGCAAGTTTGTGAGGGTCCAAGAGCCTTCCTTTGGAGGAAGAAGGGACTCATAGTCCCCTTTCTTCATTGTGCTTTGATTTGATCAATAGATCAGCCTAAAAACATTGATGATATTGGTCTTTTTGTGTTTTGTTATTTCAATATCCATAAGGTTATAATTTTAGTTTGTTTTAGTTTAATTCTTGCTTATAGTTTTGTTTTTCTTTCTCTAACTGTTTCCTCTACAGCTGTCATGCTCAGCAAGACCCAACTGGGCATGTAAGCACCTCTCATTTGCTCACCAAGGTGACGAAGAGGGTGCAAATAGATTGGCGACCATATTGGGGAGAAGGTATCAATTCCTACCTCTTTTGGGTTTATTTTTCTCTTCTTTTTAGTTTGCTTAACTTGAAGGTGCACAAACTGGCCTCTGCCGACCTGCTAACCAGTCAATTCACAAGAGAATTGGGAGAAATCCATTCGGATTTTCTTTCTCGGTCGTTTGTCACAGGTGCGCGGGTATTCCACCCCACAGATGCGCATCGTGCACGCATGTTCTTTTGTAACAACTTTTATCTGCGCGCATGCACTTTCTTACTCATTTCTTTTCACGCACCAATGCTCTGTGCACGCCTGTCTACACTAGGGGCTGCAAATTTTGAACAAAATTCCACTTTGTAAGTTCTTTGGATGTGGGGAAGGTCATATTCCTTCTTAAATATGATGTCAAAAATGCTGTAAAGCCACATTACACTTAGTCCCCTCATCATATAAAGGGGTTAGTCGAGCACACATAGGCACTTAGGAGGATAAAAATCAATTTCCCTTATTTACTTTTTTCCACGTGGATGGCTTGCTTTGACTTATAAACATAAGTGGACAATCATATTTAATCACATCTTAACTCACATTTGGGACTCGAAGTTGAAGTAACAATCATTGAATATGCTCTTTGTTGAATCTATTTGATGCCCGATCATCAACCCATCGAAAATTGACAATTTATGTTGGAAACTGAAAACACTTCATCGAATCCATCCAACTCGCTATCATCGGCCCATCAACTTTTCCCTTTCGCCAACTCCAACACTTAAAAAATTTCGTCCAAATCCCTGTTGAATTTAGACCGTCGATCTGCTCCACCATGTAGACCTCCAATTTGAATCCTGGTTATTGATCAACCCCAACCTTACAATAGACGAAATGAATATAGATCATCAATATGATCCATCTTCCCAACCGCTAAAATGAATATCGATCATTGATTTACTCAACCTTTCAAACATCCGCAACATTATGAATTTTTAAATTTATTAAAGTGAATCTCAACCGTTGATACTGAGATCAAATGAAATCTTGTTCGTCGATTAACTAAACTCTATAAAACACTAAAACAACCATTAACATTTGAATTTTGTCCTTCCAGGTTGAATTTAACTCTACGAATATGCAAATCTACTCCATTGAACCTCTCTTAGACAGTCCCAAGTCATTTAACTCAGATCTTGCTCACGAATTTGGGGATTTCACTCTATTTTTCTCTATTTTCCCCCAAATTCATGACAAATGAAATCTACAACTGTAAATTTGTCAAAATCACACTGGTTCAATCCCATATAATCCTGGTGTTTGAACTAGACACTCTGATACCATAATTTAACAACCCCCAGCTCGATTGAGGAACATTAAGTTGTGGAATACTCATAAAAACGAAAATTTCAGCTAACTAAAAGTTCATGTAGCTTATAACTACGAATTACATATAGATTTAACTTTTGAATGTTACCATTATTTAGATGCATCTACAACATGAAATGCAATTATTAAACTCAATTTCAGCAACATGTAAATAAACTCATAATACAAATAAAAACAATATAAAACACTTATATTTTATAAACAATTATGCAATTAACTACTTGGGATGGACGTTCCACCCAAACATATACTTGATGCTCCAAATATCAATATAAATTCACCCCCAAGTTGAGTCTAGTAATCCACAAAAGAGAGTGGATTCTCACTGTCCACTCACAACTCAGAAATATCACAACCCACTTATATTCTCCTACAACTATCTTGATTTTCCACCGACTCTCTTCCTCTTGACCCTCCCAACCTAAGGAATGTACCCCTTCACTGATCTCAGTCCCTTGGGCGTCCCATTCATTTATTAGGGTCTCTCTGGCACATGTAACTATGGATATCTTAGCTGGGAACTCAAGGGAACTTTCTTCTAGAAAAACTATCAACAAACAACAACAAAAACTTGTTGTTACCTTGAAACTCACTCAGGAGTTCTCTCTTCAAGCCTAAAAACTTATCTCTTCAGTCTATAGCTCCAAATATGCTCTCAATACACTCCATCCTGCTCTAGAATTCTCCCTCCAAGCTCTCCTTCTTGCTCTCTACTTGTTGAATTCCTCCCTTTGGCTTTCCTACTTGACTCACACACTTCTGTAAGCATCTGATTGTACTCACCCCTCATGCTTCCAATAACTATGGGATGTGAACACTCACACCCACCCTCTTACATTCATTCAATGATTGGATTTGGGAACACTCAAAAATAAATTAGAAGGTTCATATACCAATATGGGTTAAATTAATATACATGGGTAATTCGCCCCTTAGACCCCTCTTGTCCATTCTCTTAGATCCTCCCCTTTATTTTGGAGTAATCAGTCCCCCATCTCTATCCACGTCCCTTAGTTGTTGGCATCACATTTTTTTATTAAAACATAAAAATACAATTCACATATTACATCTCTTTGGTCGTAGACACACATTATATCTACATAAACATTAATTAAACTAGGGATTACAGTGGGGATGTTACAATGCTCATGGGTTAAACATGGAAAACTAGTGATACTCTCACTATTGTCCTTAAGRAAATGAACATGAATTTCTTGTTTCACCTAGAAAACATGAAATTTTGGCCTGTAAAGGATTCAAGAGATCTTCCAAATTAAACTACTAAATGAGGACTAGTTAAGTCAAGGCTCAACCATCAAGAACCATATTAAATAATGTAAGGAATTGCATGTCAAAAATATACTCTTAAAAAACATAAATTTTCTAGGGAAGTTTATATGCACATATAGAGAGAAAGGTTCCAAAATTCCATTTCTCAAAGAGTAATTATTAACAACTCAGATAAATAGATTCTTGGAGAGTATAATTGCCAAATTATCAACTTAAATTAATAGAGCCACAATCCTCAATATAGTATTTTGTTTATATTGTTAGTATGCATTTTTTCAATGTATTTCCATACACAATTTCCAAACTAATTAATTTCAATCAACCATTTAACTCATTATCACCTACAAGAAACTTCATAGCAATTTCTCATAATCAATAATAAATTTATATTTTCTAACATAAAATTATTATTCCATAAAAAATAAGAAGAATGGGAAGAACTTATCTTATTCACAAGCCAAATTCCAAGGAAACTAACTGGGAGTGACAAATTTTCCTCCTAACCATAAGCAATATTTTGTGGATGTCATCCCTTTGCTGGGATACAAGACCACCAAGGTGAAGGAGACAAGTTCAAGACACCCAAGTCACTTTTCCCATATGATCCAAATTTTATGAGAAGAACGAAATGAATACATGATATTATTATTCTTAACATAAAAACATAAGGAACAATAACATAGATATAGTAAAATTTGTTTTTATTCAATAAGAAAATGTATTGAAACTATAAAATGCAACTGAAAACAAGCTTTCTAGAATGATGGTGTCTTATCTCTAAAAAGAGATGTGACGACTGCACTCATTTGCAAGAATATGGTTACAATGAGGCTCTCCAAGATTTTTTTTACAATAAACAGGAATGACAAAACCCTAGACATCCAAAAACCTACCCCTAGGAGGTGATGCATGAGAAGTCATGTGAGCCTCATTGGGGTAAGTTAGTACATCAAATTCCTGGGGTCATAAATTTTGCATACAATCTCAGTTTTAGGCACACGATAGCCCGTTGAAATGGTCTATCTGAGGAATACAAATGTTTCCATCAGACTATGACTCCATTTACAATTTGACTATGGAAAGCCCTAAAAACGTTGTTTAGGTCCTCAAAATGGCCCTGGAAGTCGGGGACTTGAAAACTAGAAAAAAATTGCCAAAGTAGAAAACCGCCAAAATGAGCTAGTTGGAATAGGTGGGAGGCCACCAACATCCATCTGGATCAATCCTCCCCCCTTGGGAAGAAATGGTCTCCATTGCGTTGAGTTCCCCCATTAGATGAGGAATTTTTTGTTGAATTTGGCCCTGGGTGAGCCACTTGTCTTGATCCAGGAGCTGCCCTGATTTGACAACTCGATAACAATGGATCCTTTGTTGGAGACTTGTGTGTCCACAATCTAATCACTGGATTCCTGTTGCATGCAGTCAGGTTTGATCTTTGTTGGTGTCAATTGTACTTCTATCTCTAAAGTGTCCAATAATGGTGGAAAATATGGTCGAAGGAGATCCACATTGAACAATGGGTGCAAGCCAAGGAAAGGGGGAATGTTGAGATCTGTAATGAACCTCCTCGTTACGAAGACGACCTCTTATAACAAGTGCAAATTGTTTTTGTGTATGCGCGTGTGTACAAGGATAATAAATACATTCGACTCAAAGTTTCCATACGACGACGAACATGGCGCATGCAACTGCAACAACACCATAACGATCTAAGACACACATCAATCATCTGCAAGCAATGAACGACCATCAACTGACAATAAATAAGACTGACTACCCATCCATCCTACCCTGCAATGGTTAGGACCTCCAAGACACATAAGCAACACTCAAGCCCAGGTTCCCATCGATTTTAACCATTTAAGGTCTTGGGGCTGGCGACTGTTCTGAGGAACATGGAGGTGTCTACGTCCCGCCCAAAACAAGTAGACCAAGCACACAAAAGTTTACGAGCCAGTACAATATTAATTAAACAAAGGACTACAATCCACAATAGTCTTAAGGCCATTCCATCGTGCAACTTTAGATCATAATTTGTCATCAAGGTACCCTCTAAATTAACATTCAAGGACCTTATTGTGCATGTCTGATCTCGACTGGTTAAACATTTAACCTAATAATTAATCCTAATTTTAATAAAAAATAATGAATAGTTAAAATATATCATTTAAAGCGAAATTTAACATTTAATTTATAACTATAATTCAATAAATAACGCAACATTCTAAAATCATTAAACTCATTCAATGTAAAAGTTCACATTAACCTTCACTCAAGATCTAAGTTTATAATTCGATATACATTAATTATGAACCAATAATTGACTCAACAATGCATTGATCATAATCCATATTTGACGCAATATTTGAAAATCATTTTAACGCAAGCGTATAAATTTAACATTAACATTAACTCAAAGATCTAAATTATAAATCAATAGCTAGTAATTAATTAGCGCAACAACCCAACGATTATAAATCCATAATAGATGCAATATTCTAAAATATTTTAAAGCAAGCATTAAAAATTTACATTAATATTACGCCATAATTGAAGCAAGCCTGAATAACTTAAAATCAATGAATAATTAAAAGAAAACAGTGCGGCATTAGAAACCTATCATTAGCTTGAAGAAATTGACAAGATGTTTAAAATAATAAAAAAAACAATGTTAAGCATTTGAGGACAAGGCTTAAGCATTTACAAAAAGACAAGGATAAGCATTTAAAGACGAGTTGGCTCGCAAATCAGCTTAGGTTGGCCATCCACATCCACATGCTAATTTAAACCGAAAATACAGGTGTCACTTGGGTCTGACAAATTGCAGAAATTAGCAAGCTTCCTTGGGAAGTAAAAATGCCCTTATCCAAAAGTAACACCTACTAAACAAAGGTGGCGAGCCTTGCCGATTTCGGCATTAATCTTGCATGCATCTTCCAAAACCTTCCTCTACATCTGGGTCAAAATTTACACTTTCAACATGAATTAGATGCCAGAAGGTGGTTTTTGTTTTCCAAAAGATGTGTAAGTACACAGGAAAGAGAGATAACGACGACATTTACAGGTTTTCCAATCTAACAAGGCGCAGAAAACAATCAAGGTAAAACGCAGAGCTACCACTCCAGCTCCTGTCGGCATTCAATTCTTGTGTAGAGTTAAAGTGCTGGAATGGTCAAGGTCAAGGGAGTAGGGACATGTAGCTTATATAGTTGTCCCTACGCAATAGACTCCTGCATCATAAGGCATATAATTATTCGAGCCCTTCATTCAACATAAGGAACAATCCACGGATTTGACTGTAAAAAATTTAAGCAGAAAGCCATGATCTCGACGCACATTAAGAAAATGCATGATGACCCCTGAGAAGGTATGGAAATCGTGCAGTGGCATCTTAAACATCAAACAGGGTTTATCCTGGCAATAGTTTATGACAGAGTCGACTCAGGTGGATGCGGTTAGAGATTAATAAGTTTTTTTTTTTTTTTAAATGAGCTGGAAAATTTTATTTTAAATTAACTCAATATAAATTTTTCATTTTAAATTATTGTAGTCAACAGTTTGACTTGGGAGTAACAATACAAGTGACTCAACTCGACTATTACAAAAAGTGTCAAGTTTGAAAACTTCGGAGTATGTTTCCATTTAAGCGTAAATAAAACAAACACTGAGTTACATATATATGCAGGGAAGAAATTTCATCTCTTAGCATACATACGCAACGCTAAGGGATCCATCAAAGCACAAACACCTGGTTTAGAAATTCGTCCGTCACTCCCAAAAACGAAGAGGAAAAGGGCCATCAATAATCAATCAAGAACGAATGGCACTTTCTTACTTCTCTGTCAATGGTCAGAATTAGGTAGACGGTGTTAAAATGAGTGGATGCAAGTATTTTAAATTAATCCATGAAACGATTTTAGCCATCAGATCTAAAATTTTTACTGAGTGGATTATCATAACGCCTCACGGCTATTCTGAATCGCTGTAACATTTAGAATCTCTCATTTGGCTTTAATGCCCTCTAATTTCCACTGAAGGTGGGTTGCATAGATTAGTGTTACAATTTTTTCTTAAACAGCTCATTAGGCACATGGAGAGCTCTCTGCCGAGGGAAACCTTAGAGGTGAACAACATCGGAGCACTCTAGCAAGGAAAAATAAACCGAACGGAGGAAGGAAAGGATATGCAAACAACAAATCAGGGTTAAGGAACACATCTAGGTGCAAGATAAACATTCAGTCAAGGACAATTAATCAAAGGTAGATGGCTGAGTTCATCCTTCACTTCACCATTTAAAATGAAAATCTAATAAGCAACAATATAATGCAGTCAAGAAAGAAATACGTAGAAATTTCTAGCGGGATATAAAAATGAATTAAAAACGAGATAACACTAGGTATAAACATGCCAAATTCATTTACAATCAATATTCAGATCCAAGCCTAAGGCCTACTACATTCTACTCTACAAATCAAAGAGCGTACCGTTGTCTAGTTTCCTTCTCCGAGTGTCATCCGCGCACTCCATTCCACTCCCACTCGCCGACCATAAAGACCTCACCGGTACCTCCCAGCCAACGCTAGGGGTACTCTACTTCCCCCTTAGCTCCCCGAGCCACAAAGGGGCCACACACTGTCCATATGGTACATCTAGCTCCTAGCTCGCCTCGCAAGGCCAAGCCACCACTCCTCTCCGAGCTAGGAAATCCCAACTCCCCACAAGTAAATCAGTCAAGTCACTAATCCGACAGCATAACGTTATGCTAACAGTCAATCCCCCTTTATTCCTCATCCTTCTTCTCTTTCCCTAAATCTCATTTACTTTAAGTTTTAATAAAAATCTTCTAAAAATTCTCCTTCATACAAGTGTCATTCATCCCCCATATTCCTCAATAATTATTTTCTTTAATTTATTAATTTGTCTTATTTCCCTCACCCACCTAGATTTACTCCTAAATTTACTCCTAGGTGTCCCTAGATTCCCTTACAGGTTTTAAATACTTTCCCTAAAATGAAGTTGCTAATTTAGTTCAATTTAGAAGGTTCTTAATTGCAGATTCTTTACTAAGTTGACCTCGCTTTTTACCATAAGTTCCCCTCTTTCCCTTATTATGTTACCTCCATTCCCTAGTTTCCTAAATTTTATATTTCCTTCTTTCCCCTTTTTATTAGAGCCAAAATGGCAGTTGCGCAATTTACCCTCTTTTCCTTTTATTATTAATTTAATATTTTTTTACACTTTCACAAGTTAAATAATTAATTTCTTCTTTACCCTTGGATATCCACATATTTTATTTAAGTTCTTACTCTCTTCATTTCACCCAAAAATTTATGAAATCCACAATTATTGCTTAAGTGTTTTTTTTTTTTTTTAACGTTATCATTTTATCTTTAGAGATATTTTCTTAAGGATAGAGAAAATTCTACCCCTAGAGAAGTTTTTGACTTGGAACTTAGATTCTGGACTGGGCGACACTTAATTAGGGGAGTTGTTTTTATTAAAAAAAATTCTTAATGAGATAAATGTCGTAGGGCCATCTAGGTTCATCCCTCTATCATCATCAACGTGACGTAGCCTTCAGGATGCACTAGGTGCTCCAAGGGTGCCACTTGCCTCATCTATTTCTTTTGCGCAACGTGCCCTTCAGGATGCACCACGTGCTCCAAGTGTGCCACTCGCCTCTTGACTGATTGGTAGACATAAATAACCCCTAGAGTCAACACTCCACTAGGTGAACTTGTGGGAGACTAAGGGATTCTAAGGAATAAGGCCCCCACCTTATTGCGTGCCCCTTAGAATCATCGTGAGCGACTGTCGCAGTCTACCCTCGTGGAATCGTGGGTCCTCTTGAACTAGGTAATTGTTAACCTATAGTTTGAGCCACGGAGGGAGTGATAGTAGGCTGTGGCAAGGTTGCTATCCACACCTCTCCCTCAACCTCTCTGGTAGTCATGTGTGGCCCCTTTACTCCATATGTGAGTCTAGTCGGCAAGCTATCATCAGCTTGCATCATCAAGAATCATGTCAGACATGTCCCCATCATATCATCTAATCAAATGTACTAAAATCATAGTAAAACAATCAAACCCCAATAGCACACTCCCTGACTTGATCCAGAGTCCAAGGGTTCTATCGATGCCTCTGCATCCTCAAGGTCCAAAACCATGCACACTCAGTAAAACTGAGTCAATAGAACTTGTCTATGTCAATGCAGTAAACCATCATGTCATCTATCATAACGCATCATAATCAAGGAAAAATGTTTTAATATCATAATAGTCCAGATCACTTGCGAGCAAGTGTCCTCAAAGAATAAGTTTTCTCAGTGCGCCAGAGCGGGATTTTACAAGCTCAAAATCATTTTCACCCAAATCCTTGGTGATTTTGTAAGGTACATAAAGGAGTGGGTGAAGCTTCCGATGGGGCCCTGTAAGATTTTCTTTCTTCAAGTGCAACCAAACTTTGTCTCCCACCTGAAACTTATGTGGCACCTGATGTTGATCATGGTGTTGCTTTCACTTGGCATTGGACTTTAAAATACTTTGAACCTGTTGGTGGATGTGTTGTATATTCTCAATGAATAGGGAGGCTTTGTCAACTTCATTTGCAGCAGGTGATGAGTCATTCGGGGTGGCCACAAGAGGTAATACAACATCCATGGGAACCAATGGTTGGAATCCCAACCCAACCTAAAAGGGGTTGTGGTCGGTTGAGTTATGTAGGGATCGGTTGTAGCTATGTTGAAAATAGGGAATAATATTATCCCATGTGCGAGGGTGATTGGAATTGTACATGTGTAGGATATGCATAGTCATTCGATTGACGACCTCAGTTTGGACATCTATCTAGGGGTGGAAGGTAGTTGATTTGATGAGCTTGGTGTCCAGCAATGACTAGAGGCTCAATCAGAATGTGATTATGAACCAACTATCCCAATATGAGACAATGGTTTTTGGGATCCAAAATGTACCCATACTCGTTCAAAGAAGACCTTCGCAGTGGCCTTTGTTGTGATGCTCTTCTTGCAGGTGGCCAGAATCGTCATCTTGGAAAAGCGATCAACAACCACAAAAACACATTCATTTCCCCTCTTGGTGGACGGAAGGACCGAAATGTAGTCCATTGATATGGATTCCCATGGCCTGTCAGGAGTAGGAAAGGGGGTGTACATGACCTGTTTCTTAGTGGTCGGTTTGGTAATAGCACAGGAAGTGCATGACCTGATATACTTGCTGACATCTTGTTGAAGTTTTGGCTAGTAGAAATGTTTCTGCAACATTGCCACTGTCGTTTCAACGCTGAAGTGTCCTACCACCCGAATGTAGTGGGTTTCCCAAATCATATTCGCTTGCTCACTTGATGGAATGAAAATATGGCCCAGATGGCACAACAACATGTCCTGAAGATAGAAATTAGCGACAATTGAGATTGTGCCCAACATTTGGTATGTGGTGGTGAAGTCAAGGTTTTTCTCATTGAGGTGGGGCCATTCGAAGGTCTCATAGCCACAAGAGTCTAACACCATAGTGAGTGCCACGACTGGAGGTCGACTGAAGAAATCAATGACTTGGTTGGAACTTCCTGTTTTATACTTGATGTTGAGTTGGAACTACTACAAGTATGTGGACCACTTCTGATGGTGGTCATTCTGCAATTTTCCTTATGTCTGCATGAACTATAGTGGCTTATGATCAATGTGGATTATTTTCTCCTTCCCAAGAATGTAATGTCTCCACTGATGGCATGCTTGCACAATGGAGTACACTTCTTTGTCATAAGTAGGGTACTTACGAACAACATCTGATAGTTTCTCACTATGATAGGCCACGAGGTGGTCATGTTGAGTGAGAACTGCACCATATCATAATCTAAAGCATCTATCTCGATCTCAAAGGGTTGTTGTAGGTCCAGTAATGAAAGTATTGGGGTTGAGCACAAGAGTTGTTTTAAATCATCAAATGATTGCTATTGGGACAAGCCCCAACAAATTTTTCCTTACCACCACCCCTAGTTACTTTGTTGAGGGCCCACGCAATATGGGAGAATCCCAACAAGAACCTGCAATAGAAATTGGCAAGGCCTAGGAAGCTCTGAAGCTTAGTGAGTGTGGTTGGGGATGACAAGTCATAGATGACTTGGATCTTGGCTAGATCCACATGCACACCATGTTGATCCATGATGTATCCTAGGTATTGGACCCTGTCCATGCCGAAGGAGAATTTTTCAAAGTTGGAATATAGCTTGTGTTGTCGTAGGGTGTGAAAAACTTGTTGAATATGCTCCAAGTGTTCCTCCGAAGTATTTTTTTATATGAGTATGTCATTCAGATACACCACTATGAATGTATTGGTGAAAGGTCATAGGATATTGTCCATCATCCTCATGAAATTTGTTGGATAATTTTTCAAACCAAAGGGCATGAACAACCATTCAAAAAGACCTTATTTTGACTTGAAGGTTGTCTTCCATACATCTGTCTATTCTATTGGGACCTGGTGGTAGCTATACTTCAGATCAATATTACTGAAGTATTTTACCCCCTTGAGTTGATCAAGGAGATCGTCAATTAGGGGAATCGGGTATCGGTTCCTGACTATGATTTTATTTAGGGTCTGGTAATCAATGCAGAGTCGCCATATCTCATCTTTTTTCTACACCAGAATGATTGGGCTCCCACAAGGCGATGAGTTGGGATGGATGTGCCCCTTGTAGATAAGTTCTCGGATCTATCACTTGATATCCTCATTCTCTAATAGAGAGTGATGGTAGACTGTCCCATTGGGCAGTGGTGCCCCTGGGTTCATATCGATTGGATGCTTGACCTGACAGTGCAGAGGTACCTCGATAGGTGAGGGAAAGATATATTTGTATTATTCCATGACCTTGTCCACTTACTTTTGTTGTGTGGATAGGTAGGCCGCAAAGGCTCTCAATGTGGTTGCAATATTTCACTCGCTCTGGGAGCGAATCACGAAGAATAAAAACTTCTCGGTCTAAGAGACGACCTTCCTTCATTGCTTGGAAGAGATCAAGGAAATAGCACTAGGTGGGACTGCCTTGACTATCCTGTACAATTTCTTGTTCAAAGTAATAATACAACTACGAGGCCCAGACTCGTATACAACATGAAGTTTCCATAAATAAGGTTGGCTCAAAAGAACATTACAAACTTTGAGAGTGACATCATCACACAATACCTCAGCTTTGAATGGCTTGATGCCATATGATAGGCGACATTGTTGGCTGACACAGAGATCGATTCCTTGGCGGAGCCATCTAATGGTGTAGGGTTGCGGGTGTGGCATCATTGGTAGGGCTATCCACTTGATGACCTCTTCTAAGACAAGGTTATTCTGGATACTTCTATCAATGATCAAATGTAGTGGGGTGCCTTTTACCCACATCTGTGAATGAAAGAGGTGATCGCCTTCTTCTGGATCGCTTGGTTCACCAAGCTGGACCTTGGTGGTAACAATGGTGGAACTGGGTTCTGCATCAATGATCTATCTCTCCCTTTCTGGTTCTGACTCATAGTTGGAACCCACATTTGATTCCGAGTCTTTCACCACATCCACCAATGATTTCTTTGAGTCACAATCAATAGTGTTGTGCCAAGGGCTCTTATGGAAGTCGCGCCACTTCCTGATATCTTTCTTTGTATTTCTGTTGTCTTTCTTTTCTTGTGTCCTATACTGATTGTCTTAAGGCTATCCATCTTTTCTCTGTATTTTTTTCTATGGGTTGGGGCTTCCCTTTACTTTATTTTGATGTGAGGGGTTCCTAGGCCCAAATTGTCACGTCTATTGTTTATGCTTTTGCTCGATTTTGATGGCATATCGATAGGTCGCGCCCAAGGGAGATATGTCCAAAAACTCCATTTTGGCCTAGATGCATCTATGCATACTACTGCGATACTTAAGCACCATATTTTGCTCAGAATATTTGATACCCATCTTGGTGCATAAGGTATGGAAGATATTTGTGAACTCTGGCACTGCTTGGTCTCTTTCCTGCCGCAGTGTGGTACATTTTGTATACATGTCACCATAAATTCCAAAAGGGTAGTACTATTCCTTGATAGCATCCCTGAAGGAATCCCAGGTGACCGAGACTGCAAATAATGAGGGTTCCCCTGTTTCCTTTTTCTCATAGAAAGTCTCCCACCAATCTTTTACATGGGGAATGACTTTGAGGAGTGCAAACATAATCTTTTCTTTGTTCAGAAATTTATGGACAAAAAAATGCCCTTCTAGAAGATTCAACCATTTGTCTACAACATATGTGTCTATTTGACCTTCAAATATGGGAATATTAAATTTGATTTGTACCTTGAAGGGGGTGGTGCCTCCACTAGATGAAGATGTGTCGCCTATTGGTAGTTGTCGAAGGATTTGTGGAAAACTATCCATCATCTCGTTCCTTTGTTAAGTAAGGGATTCTTAGAGAAACATTTTGCAAGGATATCATGTCCCATCATATTTATTTTCTCCCACCATGAGAAGTCACTTGGCCTGCAATATCTTTTTTCCTCAAGATAAAAAATCTTGAGATACAATTCTTTGTACCCTGACCTCGTCAGGGACATGCATAAAG
>ML789299.1:115671-127001 GCA_009831015.1 Picea engelmannii
CATGAAAGGATGCGTCCCTTGAATAATCAATAACTATTTATTATTATCATTTACTTATTATATATGATATTTAATAATCAATAATTATATTATTAATTATTATTCTAAGAGAATGTCTTCCTGATGTTGTCCAAACATCAACAGGTAGCTGTCAAATAGATTCTTAAATCCATAAAAAAAGTTCAACATAGATTCCTTTGGCAAGGAACCAAGAAAATAAGGAAATGGGAATTGCCTAACTGAAAGGTGTTATGTAAACCCAAATAAGCAAGTGGTCTAGGCCTCAAATATCCCTTATTGTTGAAACAAAATTTAGGCACTAAAATCTAGTGGAGATGGTTAAAGAGCCCCAATGATATGTGGTCCTGAATTTGGAGACACAAATACACTCTTGTTTTGGATGAATCCCATATCATCAGGTGGAATGAACACCGAGAAGATTCATTAATTTAGAATGCGGCTTGTCAAAATCAATCTTCGGTTCAACGCCATTCCTTTTGGTAGGTAAGAGAAGGAAATGACACTCTTTTCTAGTTGACATCTTGGAAACATCTTCTGTTGCTCCACCAAAGTGAGTAATTGATGAAATTGCAAGCATCACTAAACCAATATCAACTCAGAACAATTGTTAACTACTAGGTCCATGATCATCCAAATACATACTAGAGAAACTGAAAAACAAGCCACACAGGTCTCAAAATCCCAAATGAAATAAACCCGAAAGCTTGGCAATATGAAGCAACCCATCACACAATCAGAATCATGCAAGGCCAAAATATCTTAATATGGGGACATTCAACACAAGGAACCTTTACAATTAAATAAGCTTGCATCCTTAAATCCTCTTTTGATCTCATGGATAAAAGTTTCATATGGAGAAATATTTGGAAATCCAATATTTGGCCAAAAGTTAGTTCTTTCCTACGGTTGGTAGCACAAAGAGCATCCTCACCCGAGACAATCTCTGGAAGTGAGGATCCATTGACCCCTCAATTTACTCTCTCTTTCTCCAACAAGAAGAAACCATGGAACACCTTCTTAATCAATTCTCCTATAGATCTCAAATATGGGATATTGCGCAGCGCAAATCATGTGAATTTCTGTAATGTTCCTGACTTGGCTAGTCTAGGAAATGTTGCTAATGTGTGTGTAGGATCAAAGGTTTACATCATATAAATGATCATACAAATAATAAACGTGACAAAGGACTGCAAAGTTTGTATTATGATATCTCTATGGATTACAAAATGGCCAAATGCGGCTGAATAAATTGACAATACTCGACTAGATCAATAGATAACGGATCTTAGCTGGAATAAAAATAAGCAACTATGGCTGAATAAAATAAAAACACTCGACTAGATCAAAAGACAAAAGGATCTTAGCCAAAATACAAATAAACAACTAAAAGATAATACCCGGAATATGGGAGCACTACGAAATCAATGAAGAATGATGGAATACTTGGATGATCTTCCTGGTGACTAGGGTGTGTCTTTCAACACCGAAATCAGCCAACTGGTGTCTTCTTCCTGGAATACATTGAACTATCTCTCCTGAGATGCGCCTCTTCTCCTCAATGACAAGTCATAATCTGCATAATGATGAATTAGGTCGCTGACCCTTCCTTTATAGCTTTCCAAAACCCTAAATCATGTTGAAACCCTAATTCACTGTTGACTTCCAAACCCTAAATCAATGCTGAAACCCTAATTCATTGGTGACTTCTATTTTTAGATCATAATGACTTAAAAGCGCTTTTAACCGTTTTTAGCTCAATGTCACTTTTCGAATATAACACCTGTGACTGGAGTGACCTCTAGTAACCCTGTTTGCCCCTCTTTGGCAATGGCTATAGTCTAACAGGTCAGTTTAGACCATTAAGCCTCCTCTCTGGAGCTCCTATTTGGAAAGGGACATTACAGTCCTCCTTTCCCGAAATTGCTTGTCCTCAAGCAATACCAGTCCAGGGTGTTGTAACACCTGCTTTCTCTCCCATGTAGCATCCTCTACTAAAATCCCTCTCCATTTGATCAAACACTCTCTGATGACCCTGCTCCTCAATTTATGCTACTAGAACTCCAAAACCTCCTCCAGAACTAACTCTAATTGTTCCTCCTCATCCAACGGGGGAAGCTCCTCTGATGTGCTAATGAATTGTCCCACTTCCTTTTTTAGGCAAGACACGTGGAACACATTATGAATCTTGCTCCCCTCTGGAAGCTCTAGCTCGTAAGAAACCTCACCTACTCAGCACATGATCCTGTAAGGACCATAAAATCTAGGTTTGAGCTTCTCAGCCCCACTCTTCTTTAGAGATGATTATCTGTAGGGTTGGAGTCTCAAGAAAACCAAATCTCCAACCTCAAAGCTACGCTCTATCCTATGCCTGTCTGCACTTATCTTCTGTCGGTTTTGTGCCATCTGCAGGTTCTCTTTCAACAACTTGAGGATCTCCTGACTCTCTATGATCCAATCCTTGGAATTGGGAGCTCTTCTCTCCCTAAAGACCAAGTCTACCAAAGTGGGAGCATCATATCCGTACAATGCTCAGAAGGGTTTCATACTAATGGACATGTGGAAGGTGGTGTTGTAGCAATGTTCTCCTAAATGTAACCACTTTACCCACATTCTCTATTGTCCCCCTACATAGTTCCTCAAATACCCTTCAACCCACTTGTTGACAATCTTAGTCTGCCCATCTATCTGAGGGTTATAGCTAGTGCTAGGTGTCAACTCTGTCCCCACCAACCGAAACAACTCTCTCCAAAATGTCCCTATGAACTGACTATCCCTGTCATTGACGATGTTCTTTGGAAACCCATGAAGTCTAAAGACCTCCCTGAAGAAAAGATCGGCTACCTAAAATGCATTGTACTCTGTCGGTATGGCATAGAAGTGAGAAAAATTTGTCAATATGTCGACCGCTACATAGATACAGTCCTTACCCTGGACCTTGGGTAGACCAGTGATGAAGTCCATAGATATACTTTCTCATTTCTACTTTGGAAGGGGGAGTGGTTGAAGTAGCCCTGTTGGAAGAGCATGCTCTGACTTGTTCTATTGGCAAGTCACACACTCACTGACGTGTCTCATAACTTCATGTTTGAGGCCCTTCCATGAGAACCTCTCTCTGATCTATCTGTAGGTTTTGAAAAACCCCTGATGGCCTGCTAGAGGTGAATCATGAACTGCAATGAGGATATTCTTCTTAAGCCCTGAATCTGGCACCAAGTAGACTATATCCTTGTAAAATATGACATCGTCAATGACCCTATACCAGTCATCTTGTATCTACCCATCCATCACCTCACAAGTGAACTTGTTCTTGGAATATTCCACTAACAAGTGGGATTTCCAATATGTTGAAATCTCCATCAAAGAACATGTCGTAGGTCTCCTTGATAGTGCATCAGCCACAATATTCTTCTTCCCCTTGACATACTCTATGTCAAATTCAAATGCTTGTACCTTCGTCACCCATTTCTGTTGGCGCTCATTGAGGTCCTTCTTCTCAAGGAAATACTTCAAACTGTTGTGATCAGTGTTGACCATGAATTTGTTGCCCACCAAATATTGTCTGAACTTGGTCAAGGCATGCATGATTGCCAACATTTCCTTGTCATAAATGGAGTACAACCTCTCAGGTTGACTAAGATTTTGGCTCTTGAATACAATGAGGTGTCCTCTCTGCATCAAAACTGCCCGGATCCCTTCGCTAGATGCATCACACTCTAGTACAAATGGCAAGGTGAAGTCTGGTAGTGCCAACATTGGACAAGTGCCCATGACTTCCTTCATGTGATCAAAGGCTTCTTGTGATTTCTTAGTCCATATGAAGGCCCCATGCTTGGTAAGATCTATCAGCGGTGCTCCAAGATGAGAAAAACCCTAGACGAACCGCTTGTAATAGATGCACAACCCAAAGAAGCTCCTCAATTCTATCACATTCTTGGGCGTCGGCCAATCCAGAATGGCCCTGATCGCCTCTTGGTGCACCTGTATCCCCTGTGCACTGGTGATGTGGCCTAAGTAAAAAATCTCTATCATACTGAACTCACACTTGAACTCTTTGGCATATAATGACTGTGCCTCCATGATGCTCAATACCTCATCCATGTGCCTCATATGCTCTTGCCATGACCAGCTATAGATCAAGATGTCATCGAAGAAAACCAAGACTGATTTCCTTAACTGATCCCTGAATATATGGTTCATGCAAGATTGGAATGTAGCAGGTGCATTGGTTAACCCAAATGGCATAACCAGGAACTTGAAGTGTCCAAAATGACATCGAAATGTCGTCTTCTCTATGTCCTTCTCTCGAATGATGATCTAATGATATCCAGAGCGTAGATCAATTTTTGAGAAGAAAACTACCCCATGCATTTCATCCATCAAATCGTCAATGCATGGGATAGGGTACCAGTTCCTAATGGTTTTATTGTTCAAGGATCGGTAATCAATGCACATCCTCATGGTGCCATCCTTCTTCAGAACTAAGAGAACTGAAGAAGCAAATGGGCTGCTGCTCGATTTGATGTGTCGCATCACCAACAATTCCTTGATTGCCTTCACTATCTCATCCTTGAACCTCCTAGGATGATGATAGGGGGGGGGGTGATCATAGGTTTGGCCCCCTCATCCAAATCAATGGTGTGCTCAAACCTCCTGTCAGGTGGTATCCCTGGTGGAATTACCTCAAAGACCTTCTAATGTCATCCCAATAAATTCTTGATCTCTGTATGGTATTGTTGTCCACCTTCCGAATCCTTCTGAGTAGTGATCAAACATTCTGCGACATATGCTACCTCCCCATGTCTAAATATTCTCTCCATCCTCTTGGTTGAAACTGTCCTAGGTGCTCTTGTCGACATACCTCTTAGAACAAGCTTCTTCCCATCCTGATCTCTGAATCCCATTTCCAATGTTTGGTAGTTGGTAGTGATTTTTCCTAAGGTAATCATCCACTAAACTCCTAACACCACATCTGTGTCTAATAGGTCAACCACATAAAATGTGTCTCTCATTGTGTAGTTGCCTAACTTCATCTCTAAGTTTGGAAATCTGTCTAGACACTCCATTGTGTGGCCATCTGTTACCACAACATCAAACCCCTCAAACTCCTCTGTCTGAAGTGCCCGTCTCGATACTAGTGAAGCGTCGATGAAGTTGTGGGTGGCACCACCATCTATCAGGGTGATAGCCCATTGCCCTTGAATAATCCCTCTGATATGGAGGGTATCATACCTAGGAACACCAGAAAGGGTTGCTATGACACCTCACTTTGTTGGTTTCCTCCTGTTAGCCTGTTATGGCAGTTGTGGGACTATTTGAGGATGGGCTCTTAACGGTGTCGGTGGTCTACAGGGAGGTTGCTCTTCTGCTGGTGCTGACTCCTCCTCTGAACTAGTGGATCCACTATCTTGCTCCTCTTCCTCATTGTCCACGCTGTCTACTGCTACCTCAATATAATGAATCTATCCTTTGCCCATGCACCTGTGGCCTGGGACCCAAGAATCTTTACAGCTAAATAAAAGCTTCTTCCTCATAAGCTCTCGCCTAGTCTCATCATCCAACTTCTCCTTGCCCTTCCATTCTCTATGGAATGGTTTCCTGTCTTGATCCCTCTGGGGAACAAATGGTTTGGAGAAATTTTTAGTCTTTGGCATTGAGTGTGCCATATCTCGAGTGTGAAGAATGGAATCCTGCAAAGTGGGAGGCCTGTATGCCTTCACCCATCCTTTCAAAGTCTCTGTGAGTCCTTCTATGAATAGCATGATCAACCTGGGCTCTGATATATCTGTCACTACCACGGCTACTCACTGAAACTCTATGATGAATGCCTTTGCTATGCCAGTTTGTCTCAACTAGGCTAGATCCCTGAAGTGTATCTCGGGATCCTTCCTGTCAAACCTGTCCATGAGCCTATTTGTAAACTACCTATAGGAGATGATGCGACTGTGACCCAATGTCACCAGTCCATGGTACCACCACTCATGTGCCTCACCCTCCAAGTGTAAGGTTGTAAAACTGATGGCCTCTGTCTCAGTCATCTGGTTGAGCTTGTAATACATGTCTAGCTTCTGTACCCAAGCTCTGGCGGTGTATTTGGACAATCTGTCGAAAGAAGGGATGGTGAGTTTCCAAACTTTTCAGATGAAATCGAGGTTATCCCCCTGCTTCTGTTGTGGTCCTCCCTCTGTGGCTCCTTGGGGAAATTCCTAAGTCTCATTCCACAGAACTCAACTAAGGTCATGTCTTGATGGACGTCACGACCCAATGTTGCGTACTCCCTCTTATACTCTACAATTTCATCATCATGAGTGGGTGGCCTCTATGGTATCAGTGGCGGTACTACTACCGGGGGTTCCCTCTGGGAAACAAGGGTCTAGGAATCCTACTTGCAGAGGTGTATGTGCGAGAGGGTGATTGGGGTCTACTGCCTACTCCCGATTTCCCCTGTGTTGCATGCGGGACTTGTGTATCTGGGGTGCCCAGTCTAGCCAATCTATCAACCACTTGTGCCAAGGACTGAGACATGGTTCGTTGACTAGCTAACATATCAATTATAACCTGCATGAAAGATGCCTCTAGATCTACGGGGGCCTTGCCACTTCCCTATGGTCACTCACATCTATCTCCTAGCATCTTCTTTGCCTTGCACTCAACCTCACACTCTGCCCTTCTCTCTGCTTCTCTGTGTGCCTCTTCCTCTTCCTCCGAGCTAGGAGAGAAAGGGGGGAAATCAGGCCTATGCCTTCTTTCCTGATGCCTGTTGTAAGTGACATATTCGTCACCTACGTGTTCATGGCTCTCTAGGTCTTCTGTTGCACTCATTGTATTTAGTCAAAGGCTAGTAGGACTAAAGCTCTGATACCATTGTAATGTTCCTGACTTGGCTAGTCGAGGAAACACTACTAATGTGTGTGTAGGATCAAAGGTTTACAACATATAAATGATCATACAAATAATAAACACGACAAAGGACTACAAATTTTGTATTATGATATCTCTGTGGATTACAAAATGGTCGAATGCGGATGAATAAATTGACAATACTCGACTAGATGAACAAACAACAAATCTTAGCCAAAATACAAATAAGCAACTACGACTGAATAAAATAACAACACTCGGCTAGATCAAAAGACAAAAGGATCTTAGCCAGAATACAAATAAATAACTAAAAGATAATACTCGGAGTATGGGAGCACTGTGGAATCAATGAAGAATGATGGAAGACCTGGATGATCTTCCCGATGACTAGGGTGTGTCTTTCAACACCAAAATCAGCCAACTGGTGTCTTCCTCCTGGAATACATTGAACTATCTCTCCTGAGATGCGCCTCTTCTCCTCAATGACAAATCATAATCTACATAATGATGAATTAGGTCACTGACCCTTCCTTTATATCTTTCCAAAACCCTAATTCACTGTTGACTTCCAAAACCCTAAATCACTATTGAAACCCTAATTCATTGTTGACTTCTATTTTTAGCTCATAATGACTTAAAAGCACTTTTAACCCTTTTTAGCTCAATGTCACTTTCTGAATATAACACCTGTGACTGGAGTGACCTCTAGTAACCCTGTTTACCCCTCTTTGGCCCTAGATATAGTCTAACGGGGTGGTTTAGACCATTAATCCTCCTCTCTGGAGCTCCTATTTGGAAAGGGACATTACAACTTCTGATCGTCAAAGATACAATATCGTCAACATGCTAGCAGAATGGAGAATTTAAGGTTTCAAGAACACAATTCTTAACCCTATATAGCAACTCCTTCCAGGTTTCATTCTTTGGAAAATATAGGAGTGCAACCATAGCATTTTTCACTCTTCTCAGTGGCCATGAGAGTCCATTTGGGCCAAAATTCAGATCTCAATCACTGAAATGGTCAATGTTTCCAAATGGTCAATGAAGGATCTCAAGTGTGACACTACAGAATAGATCATCCTACAAAAATGGAATCTTCATCTCATCCAGGATCCATAATTGCATCTCCCTTGCCCCTTAATGTTCATCAGTCCCAACAAATGGAAACTCTCCCCCTCAGGCTTCCACAAACTTAATTTTGACAGTTCTTCCAAGGGGAACCCAAGTCTGATGGGATTTGGCATAGTAATCAAAGATGATCAAGGGATTCTTCTATACACTTTGGCTGGAAGTCTGGGTCATGAAAAAAATAACGTCGTCGAGCTCTAGGCTCTCATAAAAGGCCTCCAAGATTCCATCTCTCAGGATTATCATATATTGGTAGTTGAAGGTGATTCCAACATTATAATAGCGTTGCTAACTCTCCTTATAAATAACTTTGAACCCACAAATATCTCTTTGAGATGGAGGCTTCTTTGAAACCTTGAACTTTTGTAATATCTTTTAACTCCTCATATTACTCATCCCTTCTCATGTGTGACAAGAGGAAAAAAAGGTGGTAGACGAATTGGAGAATATAGGAGTGGACATGGAAGATCAAGATCTAGAGTGCAGTTCAACTCAAATCCCTACAGATCTTATCTTCTCAGAATGCACAATCCTGGAAAGGAGGGAGGAATTTTCTTTGGATGGCGTGCTTGCTTGACATATATCCTAGACATATGGAGTCACCTTCGGAGACCAGTTGGAGGTTCATTTATCCACGTTTATCCATGTTATATACCCCTTGTCTTATCCCATATCAAGGAATTTACTTACCCCGTCTCCATAAGTGTGGGAGTATCGGACCACCATGAATCACTAGTACTATGGATCTAAGTGAAAGTTATGTCCATTGTCATCTCATCTTGATAGTGTTAACTCCTCTCCCTCCCTATCGAAATATGCATTTATTTTTTATAGATATTGGGATACAAACAATTGTTCTTATAGATTCTTCTCTAGAACTTTTCATGTGTAATCTGGCCAACGACGTTAGGAATATCATCGACCACCTTGTCAATTCGATGCCCTGTATATGAATCTGGGGGTGCTCTCGCAGGGAAATATTTTTTGGATGGAGAATGGCTCGACCTCATAATGTTGTGGAATCCTCATGAACTTCTCTAGATAGTGGCATTGCATATTCCTTTTCTCCAATTTGCATAGATCGTAATTGGATTCATAGGCAGGAAGAGTTCTCATTATGGGGTTGTAAATTTGAATGGGAAGAGGAACCTTAGGTAGTAAAGGGATAAAGTAGTCGTCAATGCTCCTCTCCTCGATCTCCCTCTGCAACAAGGAATGATTTCATTCCTGGTGGTCCCCATAACCCTCTTTTTGCTGTAGTGGACATCCCCATGGTCGAGTGTTCTTCTTCTAGCGCTCTTGGCCATATAACACAATTGGTCTTCGAAATTCATCAGGACATAGCATATCTGAAGTTCAACCGGGAATTGATGAATCAACGTCTCTCATGGTTGATATCCTTTCACACCAACAATGAACCCAAGTGCCTAGCCTATGGAATTTTGGCTCAGAATGCCATGTTGCTGTGAGTTCATGTTCCCTTGTCGATGAGAGAGTAGTTCCCTCCTCTAAATTTCCAGGTTCCTGCAAATGATCTATGATGGATGTAGTTATTGGAACTATCTCCTTTTATGTCTGCATATTTCAGTTTTTAGTAGATATATGATAAAATAGGTATTTCAAGGGAGATAGACATGATATTTTCTTATCAATTGTATTATTTTTTTAATATTGGGGATCATCTTGGGTCTGGACATCAAGTATGATAGGTTGGTTTCCTATCAAGGCAACCCAAGCATGAATAACGACCTTGTTTGCACATGTACATTTTGACAGCAGGTGATGCAATCTTGACCTTGTTTGCACATGTAAATTTTGACAATAGGTAATACAATCTTCTTACTTTAAAAAAATATGTATAGTTAAATTTTATTAATTTAATAAATAATTATTAATATTTTAATTATTTGTATAGGACTATTTAAAAAAAAATTAAAATCATTTTTACACCAATTAACAGACATCATTATCAAATATGTGTGCCGAGTGGAGAAGCTATATGTTTATGCTGAAGATGTATTTTATTTACTAAGTGTTCGTTGTGCGGAGATATACATGTGCAGAGGTGTAGAAACTATATGTTTGGGTTGAGGATGTATAGTTAACTTTTAATTTTAATATACATATGAGTGTGAACTAGTGCTAAAGATGTATAATTAACTTTTATTAAATTAATAATTAATTTTTATTAAATTAATAAATAACTTTTATTAATTTTTAGTTTTAGAAATATGACATTACAACTAGCCGACCTAATTACAAATCTCAAAACTGTCCTGCATCTACTATTAATTGACGAAGATCAACAAGCTTTGTAACTGACGATTAGTTTTGATCATGAATCCCGATTCGGATTCGAAACGTCGATGACAAAAATGACACCAACAATTAATCTCGAAACTTTTATTAAATTAAAAAATTATTATTAATCTTTTAATTATTTGTATAGGATTATATTAAAAAAAAACATTGATTTTTACACCAATAGACATCATTATTATCATTATAATATTAAATCTTATTTTTAATATATGTATATGCTTAAAAATAATTGTGTTAATCATATGCATATGCATAACAATATTCTATTATTGATAACATTAATAAATATTATACTAAGTATTCAATGTGCCCAAATATACTTATGTGAAACTATATGTATGTGCTAAATATGTAAAATTAACTTTTATTGAATTAACAATTAACTTTTATTAAATTAATAAATAATTATTAATATTTTAATTATTTGTATAGGACTATATTAAAAAAAAAAAAAAAAATCATTTTACACCAACTAACAAACATCATTATCAGATACTATGTTATAACATTTAGCTATAATTTTTATCATTTACATCCATTTCAATCACTTTTATACAAAGTTTTATGTTAACTATTTTTACTTGTTTTTACTTTATTAGTATCATTGTCTTCTTTACATAAATAGGAATGTTATTTTTTTTTATTATATCAATTATCTTTTGACAAAGATTATTCATTATCTATGTATTTAGTTATATTAAGTTTTATTGTTAAACATATATTTCTCATTGGGTATGGACTCTCTGCCTTGTTTTTAAATTATATTTTAGGTTATTTTAATTTTAATTATTATTATTTAATTATAAATTTTATTTGTATATTTATAAATAAGATGTTTATTATAAATAGTATATATGGAAATAGATTTATGAGTCAGATTTTTTATGGGACCATGCACTAGGTTTTTTAATTCAAGCAATTTAGTGCTTTAAATTTTATGAAAATAAAATAAAATTTTAGATATGTGTGAGAGTGGAGTTATATTTAAACTTTGAATTTAA